>PVJX010045030.1:0-12912 GCA_004027295.1 Dolichotis patagonum | reverse complement strand
CTACGTGGAGGCGAGCTATTGGCCATTAGCGCGGGGCAGATTGTGTGTAGCCATATTTGGTGCTGGTTGCAACCTGAGCAAGAACCCGGAAGCAGGATGTAGGCGCCATCTTGGGCACACGATGGGCGGGGGAGCGGTATAGGCGGAGTGCGGGCGCCATCTTGCGCGCATGCCCATTAGGACTGGCTCCCAACAGAAAATAATAACAACCATCTCAGATTTGTAATATTCAAAAATACATAGTTGATAATAAGATAATAGACCATAATTTAGATCATTAGATAAAATTACTTAGATAATAATTAATAAATAGGCTATTAGAAAATCAGAGAATGCATGTGTGTGCTCAATAAATAGGGATGATTGTACTTATGCTGATGAAAAAGAAAGAAGGAAGAGAGGAGAATGAGGAGGAGGAGGAGATGGAAAGGGAGGAGTATGAGCAGCAACTATTGCCACCTAGGAGCCAAGAAAGTTGCTTTAGAACATCATAAATTCTTTGTGGGAAAGAAGAACAACAGGTAATGGAATGTTCAGTACTAGATGGATTTACTTTCTTTCATCAATATGGCAAAAATTACCCAGAAACCTCCAGCAGACATTTGCTTATTGTACATTGGCCAACATCAGTGTAGCTTTTGACTGCTTCGAGAGAACTGTTTGAAACACTTTTATCTTTAGATCTCTGGGTCTGGCACATATGAGGTTTTCCACAAAAGTATCACAAATCAGTGAATGAGTGTAGAAACACTGCTATGAATTAATTAGTGAGTACACTGTACAGTAATGCAGATGCCCAACTTATGATGAATACATTCCCTGATGAACCCATAAAGTTAAAAATATCATGTTGAAATGCATTTAGTGCACCTAACTTACAGATCATCCTAGCTCAGATGCACAGTGCCCTGCAGAATTTTGACTGTTTCCCCTTATAATTGCGTAATTGACTGAAACCTGTGGCTCATTGCTAGCACCCAGCATTGTAAGTGTGAATAGGACCAGTAAATTATCAAAATTCAAATTTTAAATTTAGTTTCTACTGAATGCCTTTCCACCATGCGTACAGTTTGAAAACAGTAAGTTGAGCAATCATGAGAGGTGGTCCTTCCATATTTCCTCAGTAGTGCTCTAGATTTGTACCTGATGCTGCCCTGGGGTGTGGCACTGGAGGCGGGACCATCAACATGAAATCGTGTTGTTGACTGTTGCTATGGTTTACTCTTGGTCTCCTCCACAAGAGCAGTGCTCCTGTCTGTCTTGTTCACTAACTACTGAATATCCGGGCCCAAACAGAATTTGTTCAATAAACGAGAGAAGGAATTGGATCCTTTCCATATGAGAAACCTGAGGAATGCTTTAACATGGCAGCCACTCTGTTT
Organism: Dolichotis patagonum; assembly: GCA_004027295.1. Taxonomy (NCBI): domain Eukaryota; kingdom Metazoa; phylum Chordata; class Mammalia; order Rodentia; family Caviidae; genus Dolichotis; species Dolichotis patagonum. The sequence continues at coordinate 11,530 of PVJX010045030.1, read as the reverse complement.
GCCTCTGTTATGTTGGGGACTGGTCTGAACACTGTTTGTCTGTCTTTTTTTTTTTTTTAAGACTTAATTGTACTTCATGTTTTTTGCACTTCGTAGGCTCATCTAGTTCTGAATGACATTAATCAGTAACTCTATTCTGTGAGTGACTGACAAATACACGTGTGAGTTCTACAGCACCAATTTTTTTTTTTGTATTGAGAATCGAACTCATGGCCTCGTGCTTGCCAGGAAGGCACTATACCCGCTGAGCTACGTCCCTGGCTTCATTATTCCTGTACATACAGAGGCATCCAATTCTTTCCTTACATCCTGAAAAACTCTTCTCTAATAAAAGTCAGCTAATTGATTAATTAACATATCCACTATCAAATAATGTTCAAGCATATACAGAGTTAAGTGAGGTGCCTGGATATTCAGCAATGGACAAAACTGATGACACAAAGGTAAGAGGGGGAGTCAGTGACAAACAAATAAATATCCAAGTGATCCTACATATACTGGCCATGAGAGAATCTTGTGAGGTGGAATTGTGTTGCTCGAGCTTTTTATTTTTAAAGGAACCTTATGCAAGAAGGTGGTACCCAGAGCAAGTCAGCTCTTTAGTGAAGATTCTGAGCAAGTTACAAGAATTACAAGCCAACTATTGCAGTTAGGAAGGGTCAACTTCAGGACTTTTGCTGCCTGCCTCATTGGTTTTATTTTCTGGGTTAGAGGCTTAGTGTCTAAACACAGGCGACTGAGGTAGGAGCAGTGGAAAATCAGGTCTCAACACCTGTGCTCTGTTCAGTAAACTCAAAACCAAGGTCATTAAGCCCATGTCTTACATTTCTGCTACTTTAACAGATCCTTGAGATAAATCAACTTATAAAGAGGAAAGGTTTATTTTTTCTCCTAGTTTTGGAGGTTCGGTCCATGTGTGATTGGCTCTGTGGCTCGCAGGCCAATGCCATGGTAGCACATTATGGCAGGATTGTGCAGTGGAGAAAGCTGCTCACCTCGTGGTGGCAAGAAGGTGATACTGAGAGAGGAAGGGCAGGGCCTCTCTGTCCTTTCCAAGGGCTCACTCCCATATGACCAGGAAACTTCACACTAGGCCTCAGCTCCTAAATGGTCCACCTCCCCCAGTGCTGCCCCAAACTGGGGACCAAGACTTCAGCACGTGTGTGACGTGACGCCTTTGGGTCACACTTCTCCTAACCACGGCAACCACGGAATTTAGCATAGGTGGTGTTGCTCAATTATTAAAATAAAATTATTTTGTAATAATTTTGGATTTACCAAAAAGTTGCAAAGATAGCAGATTTTGTATACCTTTTACCCAATTATTTGTGATATTAACATCTTACAATTACTATGTTACATTTATTGAAACTAGAAAATTAGTAGTAGTATTTTACTATTAATTAAACTCTAGACTCTATTCAGATTTTACTTTTATACCAATAATGACTTTTTTTATCCTAAAACTGGATATTACATTTACTTTTTTTTGTTTTGAGGACAAATAATTATTAATTAGGAAGAACTGCTTTCTAAGAAAAACTCCACCAGCACAAAGATTAGATTTCAGAATTGGTTTGTTTCTGTGCAAATATGTATAAAAAACTACCAAAATATAATAACTAATTTAGAATTTATTTCATATGCATGAGAACCTATGCTTGTCAAAATAATCCACAATATTTAACAGAGAGACAAGACAGGAAAATTATTTAGAAGAATTGAAAGTATGAACTATTTAATAGCAGTTACTAAAGAATTTAAAGTACGGGGTTGGGGATTTAGCTCAGCGGCATAAGCGCCTGCCTTGCAAGCAGGCAGTCGTGAGTTCAATCCCTGGTACCGATTAAAAAAAAAAAAAAAAAAAGAATTTAAAGTACATGCAAATATATAAATAAAATATTCTAGTACAAAGAAACATGTTTGCTTTCTAAAATATACATTTAAAACACAAGAATTGCCTTATGAAAACTATTTTTGAAAACAAGTATTTATTTTAAAAAATAAAAATTCAATCTCTGCTGCATGAGCCTGTCTCTTTGGTAGATTCCCAAATGTCATGCATAATCAAGATTGCTTGAGAAGACATTTTGCACTTAATAGTCTGAGCTTTTCTCTGCTAATTCAGACCAAGAATTCATTTTATAAGCAAATCACTACTATCTAAAAGAGAAATGTTGGTAAGTTCCAGACTTCTGCATGGAGTTAAGCACTGCACTGTAACTGTACTGAGTTATAGTTAATTGTGTAATCATCCGTGAATATGTCATGTGTGTACACTTCAGCAAAGTTATTTGTTTATTATTTGTTTGTTTACATTTTCAGTGTTGGAATTGAATCCAGGCCTCATGCATTCTAGGCAAATGCCCTACAATTGAGCTACAACTTTAACCTCCTATCAACTGCTTTATATCTAAATATAGTTTGGACCTTGAATGTGTCCCTAAGGTCCCTAAGTTAAAGCTTGGTCTGCAGCCCCTGACACTATTGGGAAGGGTAGAACTTTTAGGAGATAAAGCCTAGTAGAAGGAAATTAGGTCATAGGGCCCCTTCAAGCAGATGTATGGACTCTAGCCCCTTCTTTTCTCTTGTTTTGCTTTTCAGCCATCATGAGGTAACAAGTTTGCAGTACAATGTGCTGTCTGCCAAGATTGCCTGCATTGTCACAGGCTCAAAGGCAATGGGGCCATGTAACAATGTTTGGAAGCCTTTAAGACCATGAATGCAAATCAGTCTTTCCTTCTTACGTTTATTATCTTGAGTATTTTGTCACAATGATGAAATGCTAACTAACATAATCTGTAAATTGGTCCTGCATATAAAGGTCATCTCCCTCACCTTGACACTCCTATTGGCAGTGACAATTATTTTCAAAACAGACTACAATTATTTTCCATTGTGCACTTAGCCCTGAGATTGGCTATCGAATTAACATGGGATGTTTTAAACTATGAGAAGAGATGCACTTGATATTTTTAAGGGTTTTGACAAGACGTATTCATACTTCCACTGCAGCCATAGAGTGATCTGGATCTATTTAGTGTTTCTCAAAGCAAGGAGAATGTTTCTCAAGAACAGAGAGTGGAGTTGAGAGTTGAGAACATAAGTGTTGAAGTTAAGTGAAGTTGCACATCTGAACTCTCCTTCTTATGGGTGGTATGGCCATGAACAAAACTATTTAACCTTTCCGAACCTCAGTTTATTACTGTGTAAGAGGAAAAAGTAATTACCCCTTTAGGTTATTGGGAGAATCAAATAATTTTTATTCTTGTAATGCAGTGTCAGGAATGTAGTTAGCACTTTATAAATGCTAACTGCCATTATTATTGTCACTAGGGTGGAATATTAATAGGTCTTCCTAGCAAGCACATTTGGGAAGCAGAGGATTCCAGGAAGTTAAGGAAGTTTCTGTAGTGTAGTATTCCTCATGGGAGTTTATCTCTAAAATCTCTAGCCACAGAGAACACAGTGTGGAATTTAAAAACTCATTGGATCAAAAGACCCACTTTCCATAAGTGACTTGCATTAGTTTCCAGCTGCTGCCATAACAAATTACACTCCTCTACTCTTATCCCCAGGGGGATACATTCTGAGGCTCCCAGTGGTTGTCTGAAAAGTTGAATACTCCTAAGCCCTTTATATACTGATTTTCACTATGTACACCTACCTGTGATAGGGTTTAACTTATAAATTAGGCACTTTAAGTAGCTAATAACAATGACTATTAAATAGAACAATTATAACAATATATGATTAAAGTAATCTAGCTGGATGTTTTTATTTCTGGATAATATTTTTATTAATTAATATTTTATTAATATTTTTGGGCTACAGTTCTTATAGGTAATTATAGACAAGGGATAAGTGTATCACAAACTCAGTGGCTCAAAAACTTCAATGAATGTTTCTTACAGTTCTGGAGGATGAAAGTCTGCAATGATTAGACTGCATCAAGGTCCTGGCAGAGCTGTATACCTGGGAGAGCTCTTAGGGGAAACACTATTTCCTTATTTTTTTCCTGCATTTCTTGGCTTATGGTCTCTCCTTCATTTCAAAAGCCAGCAATGCAGCATCTTCCCCTTGTTCTGCTACTTTTTCTCCCATACTCCCTTCACTGATGTTGGCCTCTCTGCCTCTCTTGTATAAGGTCCTCTGTGATTAGATTAGTCCCCAGCTCCTCATAATCCCAGTATCCCAACTGTGAGTTTAATCATTTCAGCACCTTTTTTCATGTAAAGTAGCATATTCATAGGTTCTGGGGATTAGGACATGGGCATTCTTCGCTTCGTGAGTAGGGGGCTGTGACATTATTCTGTCTAACACCCTGCTTAAAAGATACAGGTTCTTCAGAAACAAGTTGAAGAAAACCTTGGCCTTTGTTACTCAATACTCTGGGGGACTGGAGAGAAGAAGGGAGGGGAAAATAATATAATTAGGTCATATCATTCAAATAAATGTTAAGTATGGGTGATTACCCAGGACAAGTGACAGGATTATTTGGATGGCAAAGGGGTTAATATGGTAGCCTTTCAAAGGTGTGTGGCAGTGGTAGAGGAATTTCGGGAAATTTTCCAGGCTGTCAAATTTCTTTCCATTTGACCAGCTAGGACTACATATGGGTCCACTCCAAGCACAAAGCCAGAATACAGGACAGCAGGAGTATAGAAATCCATTGTTTTCAAAAGTGACTGTGCACCAGAAACACCCAAGGGTTGATAGGCCAAACCCAGTCTCTGATTCCATGGTCTGCACCAGGGCCAGTGACACCTCTCAATTTAACAAGTTCCCAGATAGTTCTGGTGCTGTGGTCTGGAATAATATTTTGAAAGCCACTAGAGTGGATCAAGTAGTTCAGCTCCAGAGCACAGAACAGGACAGAGAAGGGTGAAGGGTGAATTTTGAGAGGAAAACAAGATATCTTGTGCAATAGACAAATGAACTAAAAAGCATTTGTCTTTAGTGTAGTGGGAGTGTCAGGAGCCTGGAAGAGGTGGGGCTGGTTGCAAGAGGAGGTGGAACTTCACCAGAGGGATTATAAACATTGGACAAGGAGGGAGGAGGGGCGGGAAATGGCATTCACGGGTAAGAAGTGTTTTGACTGGGTACATTGGAGGTCTCTTTCAGGCGATGTAATTGTCTAAGCACAGCAATCTTTCTCAATGAGAAAATGAATTTTTAAAGGCAGCTGGAAAAACAGTTATAATACTTTTTCCTCATTCTCAGTTTCTCTTTCTATGATTTTAGTTACCCACAGTTTCAGCTACCTGAAATCTTAGTTACCAACAATCAGTTGTGATCTGAAAGTACTAATGAAAAACAATAAACAATTCTTGAGTTTAAAATTAGGTGCCATTCTGAGCAACATGTTGAAATCTTGTACCCACCTAGTTCATCCACCCTAGCATGTGAGTCATGCCTGTATCCAGTGCATCCATTCTGTATACAGTACTTGCCATTAGGTTCTTTGTAGCTGTATGGTTATCAGATTGACTGTCGCAGTATTGCAGTGTGTATGTTCAAGGAAAACTTACGTGGTGTTTTTAGGGTGTGTCACCATGCCCTATTCATCTCATTTCATCTCATCACCAATATAATCTATCATTTCGCAGCATCACAGGAAAGGTATCATCACCAAATAAAATATTTTGAGTGGAAGAGAGATCATATTCACACAACTTTTACTGTAAAAAAATTGTGATAATTGTTTCTTTTTATTGTTTGTTATTGCTAGTCTTGTATAAGCCTAATTTAAAAATTAAGCTTTGTTCATATTTATGTACGTATAGGAAAATATATTACATATTTAGGATTTGGTGCTATTCTCACTTTTGGGCAACCACCAGAGCTCTTGGTCTTGGAGGACATCCTCTGTGGTAAATGGAACCACTGTAACTGTGTAAGAGGGAGGCAGAAGGATAGATCACAGTATCTGGGATTTGTGTGGGTGGCACAAAAGAGCCAGTGCAGCTTCTTGAGAAAGAGAATTATGTCAAAAAGACCAGGAGAATTAGACGGGGAAGAAAAAGAAGTCTGACCTGGTGATACCAGTTAAGAAATTTGTAAAAGTAAGTACTTGTAGCGAAACAAAACAAAATAAAAGAAAACAAAACAAAACATGCCCTATTCAATTTGAGGAAAAGAGGCCAGGGTTCCAGTTGAGGCTTTGTTTATGAACTAACTAGATGAGGTTGGTGTGACCTTTGATCCATTCCAAGAGAGGTTTCACTTTGTTGCAAGAGTGAATTGGTCACCTGGAGAGGAAATAGCAAATAGGAGTGATATTTCAAATGCTAACCACAGTAACACCTGGAAAATTTATGTCTGATAACTGAGGCATCACCTTGTAGGTCTTTGGTAGGAGCAAACTAATCCTTGTTGGTACTGACTTCTTGTTCATGCAAGGATTCTGGCCCATACTTTGGGTAGATGAAATACATCATTAATTTTTAAAAAATGAAAAAGCAATATGCCACTGAAGTTAATTTTCTTTTTTTTTAATTTAGAGGAAAAAAGCAAAACAGAAAAAAGGGTAAAAATAATACAGAATTTCAAAAAAAATAAACACTAAGAAATCACTAGTTGATAAATTACATATTGTTATCTTAGAAGTAGTTGCTCAAGTCACAAAATCAAAGCATAAAAAGTAGACAATCAAACAATGACAGTACAAACCATTCTGTTTGATGACTAACAAAAACTTAGTAGTATAGTTATATATCTTACACACAAACATATATACAGTTATATCCTTTAGAGCACTTTCTTTCCCTTTCATTATTATAATATCTATTATACAATTGGGATCTTTTTCTTTCAGTTTTGTATTATTATTTTTATAATAGACAGACAATACCATATTTACAAATGTGAGTCTGATTTATTTCACTTATGAAATAAGTGAAATAATATTCTTAAGTTGCCTCCATTTACCTAAAAAGCCTCAAGATCATCTTTTTTATAGCTGAGTAATATTCCACTGTGTAAAACTATCACATCTTTTTTATTCATTCTGAGGTTGATGAGCATTTTGGTTGTTTCCAATATTTAGCAATTACAAACTGAACTGCTATAAACATGAGTACACATATATCACTGAGACATGATCTTTTCAATTTTTCTGGGAAAATATCCAGGAGAGGATAGCTGGATTGAATGGAACTTCCAATTCTAGTATTTTGAGGAACCGCCATACTGATTTCCACAGTAGATGCACCAGTCTACACTCCCAACAACAGTAGAGAAGTGTTCCTTTTTCTCCACAGCCTTGCCAGCATTTGTTATCTGTTGATTTCTTGATGGCAGCTATTCTTTCAGGAGTGAGATGAAATCTCAATGCTGTTTTAATTTGCATTTCTCGAATGACCAGTGATGGCGAACATTTCTTCATGTATTTATTTGCCATTCGTATATCTTCATCTGAGAAATGTGTGTTCAAGTTAATTTTCTTTCCTAATGTGTTGTATCTAATGTGCTTATTTTGATTTTTAAGAAATGCTGCTCTAAATGACAACGTCAAGTCTTGAAGACTTTGTGCCCACTTTATAGTATTTTGTTGAAGAAGTTTACTCTCTTCACAGTAATAAACACGGCCTGACCTAAGCCAGTTAGATGTCTTCCCTAGGAGGATGCTGAAGCTTGCGTATTACTGGGTGTGTTCTGACCTTGTTCAAAGGGAAAAAAAGGAGCACCACGTTCCTGAAACAATTTTTATTTCTATTCAAATGTATTTTCTCCAGGTTTATTTGCTTCCATTCTGTATTATACACTTTTCCTCCCTTGGGGTGTTCTTCATACACAGAATTTAAGACAATCTAGTTTTTAAAAGTCAAAGTAAATCAATCTCTTCTACTCTTTCTCCATAATTATTATCTGTTAACACAAAAACATTAACTGAAAAAAGAGAGAATAAGTAAACCACGTTTCAAAAAGAAAGCAAAGGAAGGGAATAGAAGGGGAAAAAAGGAAGATAATATTGAACTGAACTCCCTCCTGCAATCAACTGGCAGTGTTGGATTAGAACAGTACGCCATGTTTGCATTCGGTAAAGGGATCACTAACAGTATTAAAACTTATGCCCATCTAGTGTCTACAGTGTGCTAATTTTATACTTCTTTCCATGTGTAAAATAGCTACGTAAAATATTCACTTTTATTTTGAGAAAAGAAGCAAAAGAAAAAGAAAGATGAAACAGAGGCTTTCAGAGTTTGCTTGAGGTTGTATAGCTGACAGATGTTGATGTTGGATTCACATCCATGTTGAATTCATTTAAAAAGGCTGGGCTTTTTACTCTTACTGTCTTCTCTTCCAGTGTGTGCTCCTTCTGTACTCTTGTCTGTCACTTTTGCCTTTTTCTGTGTGTGACATTTTTTGGATTGGTGGTTTATATCCAGTATTCTTCCTCCTGTTTAAACTACTAATTACTGTATAACATTTTGCCCTCAAGCTTAACAGGTGAAGACACCAAATAGCTACTATGTGATAGTTTCTGTGGGTGAGGCTCTGGAGAGTTTTTTCTGGGAGAGTCTCACCCAGGTTCTCTAAGTCACCTGGGGCTAGACAGGCTGGAGGGCTTCATTCAAGATGACATCCTTATATGGTTGTTTCAGGAGGTCTCTGCTTCCTGTAGGCTGTTGATGGGTGGCTTCAGACATTTGCCCCGTGAACCTCTCCACAGCATGTCCTTAGTTCCTTTTTACAGGGCAGGTAGCATCCTTCAGAGTAAGTGAATTTAGAGAGAGACAGAGACAGAGACAGAGAGAGAGACAGAGAGAGAGCAAAATGAAAGCTAAAGGGCCTCTTATGAACTAGCTTAGGAAACTATTTCATATTGGTTCTGCAATACTCTGCTGCTGGTTACCCAGACTAACCCTCTTCTGTGTAGAAGGGAACTATCAGATAGAATGTCCAGCAGAGGGTGAGAAGACTGGGGATCTAGGCAAATATCTATCATTTGGGAAGCTCGTTAACACACTTATTGTTGATTTGTTAAAAATTCTTAATTCATTTTTATCCTCCTTACCTAGGTTTTCAGAAACATTCAATAAGCTCTGTGTTATTCCTTATTACAGTTTCTTTGCTGGATATAATTATCTCTACTCATCTTCTAATTCTATATATATATACTAGGGATTGAACTCAGGACCTTGTGCTTACCGGGCATATGGTTGTGCCACTGAGCTATACCCCTGCCCCTCATCTTGTAGTTCTTTTCTGGATTTTTCATGCGGATCTAATGCTTAGCTCAGTGCTTGGCACATACAAAGCCCATCCTCAGGAAATCAATGAATACCTACCATGATTTCCAGTTTCCTTTTCCTGCTCTAGCTTTCTAGGTCTTCACCAAGACTCTGTCACAGGCTGCACATACTTGAGCCAACTGATGTGTTTCATTTGGCTCAGAGTTTTGATGTTAGGAGCCAACATTTGAAAATTAGTAGTTTTACAGAACATGATTTTCTGATTTTATTGAAGGATTAGAAGATCTGCCATTGAAATAGTTTCTATAGTGAAGGAGAGAGGTCTCCTTCAGAGATGGCACATGTCTTTTGGTTCATCTTGGTCCACAGAATTCTTGTCTGTCCTTGAGCCAGAGGCTCCTTCAACTTCCACTGCTGACTGTGCCTACAATGTGATTTTTCCTAAAGGGCAGCGAGCCCCTTACAACCTTTGTCTCTGTCAAAGTGGAAACATAAAAGACGAATGAAGTGATCGTGTGATTTTTTTCTTACTCTCCCCTGGCTGAAGTAGAGAGAAGACTTAGTGATCTGTGTTCTGTGCCCCCAAGATCAACACAGTAACTGTGTAAAATCCTTTGCCTAGCAAGTCTCTGGTGCCTTTATCTTTGATCTCTTTGCTTTCTTATCAGTAAAGGATTGATATAAGGAGTAAAGTTGATGTTTAACTGCAGGAGAGATTTTGCCTCCTCTTCAGTAAAAATATGCTTCAGTCATGCATGCATTTCAGTGATTTCTGTTCTAGAAATTTATTTACCCAAGCCTTTGGTTCTGCCATTGGACACTCTTCTCAGACTTCTACTCATCTCCCTATTTAAAACATCCCAAAATGTCTCCCTCAGAGCTCAGGATTCTATGTGTGTGTGTGAGTCAACAGAAGGATGAGAAAGTGAGAGTAGCAGAGTAATGGAGGGATACCTCTCCAAAGGGCAAAGGCAGCCCTAAACTGAAAAAGAAGCAGTTTATTACCAAGAGGGAAGTGATGGATGAATGAGTGAGAAAAATTAGTTGCAGCCATACAAGTGTTTTTTGTTGGTGGATCGACAGGAAAGTGAATGGAAATTTAGAAGATCTTCAGGTTTATCTCTATGAATATTAGGAATTATTTTTGTACTTAACAAGAGATCTAATTAAACTTGGTCAATTTGCTTTATTTCACTGAAAAAAAATATTGGTGATAGTGTTCTAGGACTGTTATGGAGGCTCCACAAAATCACTATGAATCCAGCTTCTGACTATCTTGTTTCTTTGCCAGCCTCAGTGCATGACTTCACCTTTAAGTCCTGAGTTGGTTGCTGGAGTTCCCTCACCTTTAGCTTGAGGAGCAGGAGGGAGAAGAACAAGGGCAGAGGGCTCTCCCAGAAGTCCCTCCCTAGTATTTTTGTACCTCATATATCAAATTAGCCATCCTGTGTGACAAGAAGCACAGAAATGTAATTTTATCAGCTGGACACATATCTCAGAGTACAAGTAAAAAGAATCTAAGGATGAACAAACATAATTTGCTCTGCCAAAACTATTTTTGTGTGTGTGTGAGTACCGGGGACTGAACTCACGACCACGCGCTTGCAAAGCAGGCACTTATGTTGCTGAGCTAAATCCCCAGCCCCAGCCAAAACTATTTTAGAGAAAACAAGAAAAGTTTATTTACTGATCATAATGCTGACTATATGTTGACTATATGCTAGCAGTCTGCTAGAAATAATTTCATTAAGTAGTCAAACCCAACATATTAAATAAGAAATAATATGTCTTTCCTATGTATAGATAAATTGAGGCTCAGAGATATTAAGTAACTTGGCAGAGGTCACAAATTGCCAAGTAGGTAGGTATTTCCAGAAGGGGTGACTTGTCCTAGGAAATTTACAAGACATGAGATATCTTTTGTTGATAACCTCTTTGAGGTTCTTATTACTCCTAGGAAGGTAGAATTCTTACAGCCTATCATGGACTGCCCTACTCTTTCTTATTTAGCTTTAAAGCCACAATAAAACAGCAGTTAAAAGTGTTTGAGAAATACAGGCAAGCTATACCATTCTTAGATGTTTGGCTTAATATTTATTGAGGCACTATAACTTATAGGTGTTTTCTTTGAAGCTGTGCTTTGTTTATGCAAGTCAATATTTACCTTACACTTGGATAGTGCTAGAATTTCTTAGAATAAGAAATTTCACTTATTCTAATTAAACCAGGTATGTTTTTTCCTATATACTAAATGAGTTTGATTGTTTATAGTAAAAAGAAAAAAAAAACAAAAAGAATAGAAATTGTAGTATACCAGGTTTTTTTTTTTTTTT
>PVJX010045029.1:0-12899 GCA_004027295.1 Dolichotis patagonum | reverse complement strand
CACAGAACTCAGCCCTCTGAGTTTCATGAAAGCCTCCCTCATATTTGTCAGAAGTTGATCAAAGTTGAAAGAGGTTATAAACAAAATTTTACTAAGACCCTTCTAAATGAAGTCTGGTCCTAATCCATGTGCTAAAAGAGGCACCCCTAGTTAACCCTAAACACAAAACACTGGAGAAAGCACGATGGGGCTTGCACCTCACCTTTAAAAAGCTAGAAACATGAAGCTACATTTTAAAATAAATACTCAGTTCTTATTTGTATCAAAACTGTATGGGTGCAGAATTTTAAGTCATAGAATAAGTATCCTCAGCAACATTAACTTCACTCCTCCAAGGCATCTACTTGCAAATATCCGTCTTTGGTGTGTGTGTGTGAATGCATGTGTGTGTGTGTGTGTGTGTGTGTGTGTGTGTGTTTGACACTAACCTACACCCCAGCCCCTTTTATTTTTGTTTTGAGACAGGGCCTACTAAGTTGCAAAATTACTCATGCTTTACTCAAACATGCAATTGCTTTTTTCACTCCCTTCAAAAGATGAGATTACAGGCATGCATTACCAAGTGCAGTTGTTTCCTCTAATATTAATCACCATGCTTTTAAATAACCTTTGGTTTAACTTTATTTAACCATGTAAATATGAGTTGCTATTGGTCTAAGTCATATACTGCAGTTTTGTTTCCTTTCCTGAACGTAGTTTTGTTCTTCTTAGAGTTATGTATTACTTCTTTTTTAAAAATTCAATAGATTTCTCTCTGTATTTACTCTTGTCTTGTTAAATCCTCTAGCACCCAGCATTTTAACAGACTCATCTACAAATATAACCTGTCAAGTAAATTTCTTACTTCCATTTTTCCTAGAGACCTTTTTTCTAGACTTTACTTTGGCTTTCTATTTTAATTTGAACTTGTTTGCTAAATTTATACTGATTCTGGGCCCCATGAGTTCCATTTTTGTTTTACTTTTTTTTTTCTTTTAGTGAAGGCTGATTTATTTTTAATGACTAGAGTTCAAGAGCAAATTTTTAAAAACACAATTGCTCCATTTATGTTATCCAGATTCCTAAAGTAGAAAAATTTATAAATTACTCTTAATGGTGGTAACTGATATTCTCATAAAAGGCAAAATTTAAACAACTTCCTAAAACAAACTAAAAAAATGGTAACAAGCTGTACAGATAAGAAAGCCGAGGCTAGAACACTATAAATGAAAAAGACTTAAAAACTTGTAATTTACTTTTAAATTCCACAGAATTTCTCTGATTGTTGATTGTCATATGATTTTGGCATCCACTATAATTGAACACTATGTACTACTAACAGGAAAAATTAAGTTACTGGTCATGGAAAAATGAAGGAAAAATGAGCTATAGACTCACTTGAAAAATTTTAAAGCCTTCTCAGTAGGGTTTACCTATTACTTTTTGTTCCCAAAAAGCATTGGGGAAACACACACACAAAATACCAGTAATTAAAGTCAGTGTTCAGTCAGATCTGTCTTAAAAGGATCTCAAGCCAACCGTGTATAATGCACATGTCCTCTGTTAAAATAAAACTTTGGCTTCATAGGTGACTCTACCTTTTCCATTAGTTAAATTAATAACTTCCTCTGGCTGAGGGTAATTGTCATAAATGAAAGTTTTAAATGCCTCACACTTTATGTGTAAAAAAGATACTCTTGAAAGAAGAAAAATGTACATTAATTTTAATCCCTTTAATTGTTTTAAATTTTTTTAGCATGTAAAATTTTAAGGACAATAAGGAAGAAACTGTCAAAACGGGAAGATAGGAGTTTCCAGGTTCTTACTGAGAGAAACACATCATCAAGAGTGAAGTTCAATGTCACGTACAAAGAAAAGAACTGTAGGTTTCTAGATGGGAAATCAGACCGAAGTTTTGCTCAGTATCTTATGGAGACGTCTGCAGTTCCTGCATGACCTAAGGAAAGACCAGAAAGCAAAGAATTGCTGACTTTTCCAAGGAAGGCTAACAAGTGGCCTGCATATCTGTCCCCCAGAGGTTACCTACTTGTTCCTTCAAGTCCAATGTGTACCTGCAGACAGACCATGTCTTGAAAACTGCCACTTACCTTATCTAAGTGTCAGTTTTTAAAACTAAAAGCAACAATAGCATTACCTTCAAAAGCTATTGTAAGAATTGAAGCTTTATAAAAATAATATTCATAGAGCTTTTATAATGTATCCATAGAGGTTTTATAATGTATCCATAGAGCTTTTATAATGTTTTAAAAATCTAGCCCCTTAGCATATGGGTGTGTTAGGGGGCTCCTATGTTTCTGAACATATAGCTCAGGGTTAATGTGTAAAAATCAGCAACAGTCTTGCTACCTCCTTCTGCTTTGGAATTCTTGGGCAACCTAGCCTTCACAGACTTCTTACCTCAATTTCTGCAACTTTTTGTTTCTAAGCCAAATGTACACCCATATCTTGATGTTCTCATATTTTTCTGGGCAAAAGTCTTCAAGAGGGGGCTAAAAACTCCTAGAGAACAGTAATAACAGTTGGTTGTTTTTTATTCTCTGTGTATAATACAAGGTCATGCCCAAAATTGTTCATTGCCTATTGATTTTTAACCAGCAAAACTTTTCCTTCTATAATAATGATTTCCAGCACTGCTTGCATATTACATTCACTGAGGACATTTTGTAAGATAGTGATATTTGACTCCATCACCAAAGATTCCAATTCAGTTGGTCTTGTATAAAATCTAGGCATTTGTGACCTCTAAACATTCCTCAGGTAATTGTAATTTACCTGTTAGAAGATGCTCTGTAAACTTGGTGGGGAGAGGAAAATGCTGGGTGGTGAAAGGAAGGGGTCAAATTTTCATATTGACCTGAAGTATGCAGAAGTTGAATAGGATCCACGTAGCTGTTAATTATCTGGCAATCTTAAAAGTTCTCTAACACATGATTTCTGAAGACAATTGGATGTTTGAGATATTTAGGACCTTTTGAGATGTCCAAACCTCAAGACTTGGTTAGAAACATTCTTTGGTGGGCAGCATCCCTCATGGGCTACAGATTCAGATAGCATCAGGGAATCTCTGCTTGGAATTGAAAGCAATTTTAATGACTTCTCTTCATACACCAGAAGTTACATATGCTTAGGGATGTAAGAGAAGATTATTCCAAGCCAAATATGTTATTTCCTTAGGAGACATTTGTAACAACAATTATATTTTGAAAAACAACGTGTATTCCATGTAATATCAAGTCACCACTGTCAATGAATTTATAATCCAAGAACATATAGTAAAAGTATAAACTTATGAAACCTATCACACAAGGTTAAAAAACATCACAACTATCAAAAGAGGTAAATAAGAATGACTAATCATAATTGGATGTTTATCATGGATAAAGTATGATACTAAATGCTTTACGTCCATTATCCCACTAAATCCTTATAACTGTACAAGGCAGGGACATTAAAATGTGAAAAAGTTTGAATAATTTGCATAGAATTAGAAGCCAGTCGTGTTACAGGGAGGATTTGAAACCAGGTAATGTGACCCCGGTGAGCACCATGGGTGCTCAAAATCCACTTTTACTTACTGAACAAATAAGGCACTGGTTGTTCAGTGGATCTAGATAATACTATGAGATGAAGTAAGGAAGATTCCCTGTGGCAATGTGATTTCAGAAGACCCTGGAAAGAAGTTGAGAGCAGTAGTGCATGCCTCTAATCCCAGCAATTGGGAGCCTGAGGCAGAGAATTGCACATCCAAGGCCAACTTGAGCTAATACATAAATTCAAAACAAGGCTGAATTATCACTGTCTCAAAAAAATAATTTGAATGTGCATAAAGGATGAATTTAAGGAACTGATAGCATCCTTCAGCTTCAGAGTATGAGGAAGATCATGCTTAACTCTAGGATTTGAATTAACATCTGAGTAGTTTAATCTAGAACTAATGCAGCTTATGTATTAAGGTTTTCATCAGATGAGAAAATTGGACCACATATTTCATCCAAAAAGGAAAAAAATATGCTGAGTAATGTGACTATTTGGCAAATGTTTTCCTAACATTGTTTCCCAAGAAGTAACATTTGGTATTTATTCATTCATTCTTCCTTTTACTTCCCAAATATTTTTATTGCATGTTTATTATATGAATAATAATGATGAGTAAACCAGTCTCCACCTTCCTGAATTTAGCCTAAGAGAGTGGTTGAACATGAATCCCCTGGAGTACACTAACAGTATATCAATCTTCTGATATAACTAGGAAATGAAAGTCTAATACACATCAGAGTTGAGATCTACTGTGGATGTAGTATGAAAATACTATGGATACTCTATAGGTTCTGTAATAGCAACTACATGGAAATAAAAGAATGCAAAGGTGACTATAGGCAAAAGGGAGAATTTTGTGAGATAATACCTGGTATTAGACAAACTCTTGATTTTAAAAAAAAGCAGGTTTTCTCACTATATGCCTTTTCAGAATCTTCAATATTCTAATGTGCTGTGAATTTTCACACAAAATACTATATATAGATTATAGATATATGTATCATGATGTTTAAGTTACTCAGAGCAAATTATACCTCTGTCACATTTAAGGAAACCCTACTTAACATGTATGTAAGTACAGAATGAACTAGATGGGTAGGGAATGTTAAAGTGGGGCATGTGGGATGACTTTGTCCCAGAAATTAAGAAGAATTGCAATAAGTCTCCTAAAACTCATAAATCGTCTTAATCTGTAAAGGATTTTGAAAAGAATCTTAAAATAGAACAAATGGCTATTTACATAAATGGCATAAAATAGCTCATGCTAATATGTTCAGTTTTGTTAATTGATGATTAATCACTTTTAAAGCATCTAATTATTTATCACAATTTCCAAAAAATAAGTTGCTTATTTCAATATTTCTAAATGTCAGAAGAAAAGTATAAATTTGGGAAGAATTAGTTATATTCATGATTTGAGATAGAATTAACTCTAAGAATTATTACTCTTTTGAGGACAGTGTGTGTTCATAATCTGCTGCAAAAAGATTGATAGTTAATGCACACTAGATGAGAATTATACATTAAAAGGAAAACTTTATGAAAACCTATTTAGAGAGGAAGTAGATAAAATTGACTATTATAGATGTTTTACTGTACAAACATGATTGCAAAGATTATTCACTAATTAACTTTTGCATATTAGATACACCTAACTGGAATTTGAAAGTCATGAAACTTATTTATATGACTTCAGAAAACATTTTTCCTATATGGATAGTTGGATTAATAGTAGGAGCTTTATGTGTAGGAAAAAGAGACAAGTTTGAAAGCATGTCAGTAATTTTACTTAAATAAATGAGGAAATCAGTAACAGTAACAAGTAGTTTGAAAGCGTATCTAGAGAACAAACATGGTAATAGATCAAGATTGCTGAAATGAATTTGCAAATGGACACCACAATGACTGTATCAATAGTAGGAGAGTATATTAGTCACCTCTCCCATTGCTGGTATACAACACACAATACTTAAAATTTAAAGAAGGAAAGGTTAGCTTAGAGTTTTAGGTGATTAGGTCCATTGTCAGGTGGCTCTAAGATAGAAACATCCTAGTGTAAGGCAGAAAAGATGTTTAGTTCATAGTGACTGGGGACACAAACCAATGCAATAGTACCAGAAAAAAGGGGCAAGAGACTAGATATTGACTGCAAGTTTATGCACCCATGACCCACCCAGATTTGCAAAGAAATATGCTTTATTAATCCCATGTGTGGCTTCCCAAGCCAAACAGGTTGACTATCCAGTTTAACTGTCACAGAGCAGGAAGTCTTTCAAACTCCAGTGAAAAGAATTGATATGCATGTCTATAAACAAAAACTCTTTGGGCTGCTATCAGTTACCTAAAACTTACACAGTTGTAAAGTAGTTCAAAGGCAATGATGAACTCAGAATCCTCATGGAATATGATAACCTGGAAGGGCATTTTTAAAACAATGTACATAGTTTCAAAGAGCCATCTCTGATTGATTGCTTCTTTGTATTGTCTTGTCTCGATATAATTAATTTTCTCTCTGATATTTATAATCTCCTTCCTTGTACTAGCTTTGGGTTTGGATCAGTTTTGGCTTTCTAGGACCTTGGGGTACATAATTAGGTTGTTTATTTGGGTTCACTGTTTTTGTGTCATGAGCATCACAGCTATAAACTGTCTTCTTTGGATTGCTTTCATTGTGTCCCAAAGGTTCTGGTATATTGTACTGACATTATGATTTGATTCTAGGAACTGTCACATTTCCTCTTTTATTTCATCTGTGACTGAATGATTAGTCAAGAGGGTGTTGTTCAATTTCCATGGGTTTACACAGCTTCTGTGGTTTCTTTTTCCATTAATTTCTAGTTTCATTACACTATGATCTGGTAGTGTGCATGAGATCATTTCTTTTGCATTTGCTTAAGTATGACTTGTGGGCTCGTGGGTGGTCTATTTTGGAGAAAATCTTATGTACTGCTGAGAAGAATGTATACTCCATTGGGGGTGGAGCACTCTGTAGTTAGTGATTAACTCTGTTTGTTCAAGGTTTGATTCAACTTTAATATTTTTTGTTGATTTTTTTTTTGTCCAGTTAATCTACTTGTGGCAGTGGGATGTTGAGATTCCCCCATTGTAATTGTGCTGATTTATTTTTATGTCTGTAAGTGTTTGTTTTATGAAGTTGGTGTTCTGTTGTTCTGGGCACTCTGGTGTTCTGGTACATAAATATTTACAGTTGTTATCTCTAGCTGTTAAATTGTTCCCTTAACCAATATATAATGACCTTCTTTGTCTGTTCTGACAGTTTTGGCTTGAAATTAACTTTGCTTGAAAGTAGGGTATTGTCTTAGAAAATTTTCTCTTGTTCCTGAGAGAAAATACTCAAAATTAGAGGAAAGGTTTATTTAGCTCACAGTTGGTAGAGGCTACACTTCATAATTGGCTGGCTCCAAAGCAGGGTGACATAAAGCGATGGGACAATGGTTTATGATGGCAAAACACAGCAAAATCGACAAGCAAGCCTTAACAGCATCTTTCTGCCCCTTTTATACTCTATTCAAACTGCTGGGAGTAGGGTGCTGCCAAACCAACCAGTGAACTAATCACACACCCTTAATCCCCACATCACACAGAGGTAGATTCAGCCACCTCTGGAAAGACCCCCCACCCCCACCCCATGCCTATGTGAGGCTTTGGGAGGACATCGAGATACAAACCATAACACATAGCTACCCCTGCTTTTTTTCTGGGTTCCAGTTGTATTAGAATATCAAACAAAAATCCTTTGATTTTTAATAGTTGAATTAAATGTGTTTCTTGTATACTGCATATACTTTAGTTTTGTTTCTCAATCCATTCTGCAAATCTGTGCCTTATTGTTCGAGAGTTAAGACCATTTATATTCAGAGTTATTACTGAGAGGTATCACTTTATTCCTGTGATTTCATTATTTCCAATTGCTCATTTCATTTTTTTTCCTCTAGTTTAACTGATCATCCTGCCAGGGATATGTATTTCATTTGACTTCTTAGGATTGTCTCTTTCTAGGATATCCTTGAGAATGTTTTGTACTGCTGGTTTGATGGTCATGAACTTTGAAGGTGCTCCTTGTCATTGAAATACTATATTTTTCCATCAGTACTGAAGGAAAGATTTTCAAGATATGTAAGTTAGGGGTTGAATTTCCTTTCCCAAAAAAGGAAAGACCCATATCAATGTAATTAGAGATGAAAAGGGAGAAATCATAATGGATTGTTCCAGAATCTAGAAAATCATTGGTAACTATTTTGAAACAGAGAATGTAGAATAATTAAAAGTGGGGGTCAGGGACTTAGCTCAGCAGTGCAAGCACCTCTCTGGTATATGCAAGACAGTGAGTTCAATCCTCAGTACAAAAAAAAAGGATAAGTACAAGAAATGCAGAGATTCCTAAATACATGTGAACAACCAAGCTGAGCAAAAAACATATAAAAATTATGAACCATCCAATAAAATTGAAGAATTAAAAAAACTGCCGGTTAAACCCAACTCATAAAGACTTCACTGCCAAGTTCTACAAGAATTTTAGAGAAGATCTAATGCCTATACTCTTCAAACTCTTTAATGAAGTTAAAAGGAAAGGAGTATACTCAAAGTCATCCCTGGAAGGTAGCATCATTCGGATTTTAAAACCAAAAGAGGACTAATCAAAAAAGAGAACTACAGTCCAATCTCCCTAACAATAATAGACAAAAAACAAACAAACAAACATCCTCAATAAAACACTGACAAGCAGAATGCAACCAATCATCAAAAAGGTCATAAATCATGACCAAGTAGTATTCTGAGCAGGGAGGCAGTATTCAGCATACACAAATCAATAAGTGTAATTCACCACATTAACAGAAGCAAGGACAAAAATCATATGAGCACTTCAATACATGCAGAGAACGCCTTTGACAAAATGACAATCATTATTTTAAAAAAATCCCTGTAGAAAATAGGTATAGAAGGACCTTATCACAATCTGATAATATAGAACCATTTATGACAACCAAATGGTCAACAACATATTACATGAGGAAAGCTGAAAGATTTTCCTCTAAAATCAGGAAGAAGACAAAGATATCCACTATCACGTCTCCTATTCAGTATAATTTTCAAAATATTACCCAGATAAATAAAGGGATTATAGATATAGATATAGTACTGGGGATCAAACTCACAACCTTGTGCTTGCCAGGCAGGCACTTGTGCCACTGAGCTATATCCTTGACCCTATATATTTTGTAAATGACATGATACACAACATAGAAATCCAAAACATTCTACCAAAGACTCCTAGAATTCATAAACAAATTCAGTAGCATAGCAGGATACAGTCAACACAGAAGAATCAATACCATTCCTGTACACCAATAATAAACTCACTGAGAAAGAAATTAGAGATGCAAAATCGTTCACAGTGGCATCAAGAAAAATTAAATACTTAGGACTTAACCTAACCAAGATGCCATGAAATGAAAGACCTCTACCATGAAAACTATAGTACTCTGAAAAGGGAGATCGAAGAGTACATCAGAAAATGGAAAACTATCCCCTGTTCTTGAACAGACAGAATCAGTACATCAAAATAGGCATACTTCCAAAACTTTTATATAGATTTAATGCAATCCCAGTCAAATTTCAGATAACATTCCATATAGAATAGGACAAAGCAATCCTAAAATTTATATGAAACCAGAAGATATCTAGACTAGCAAAGGCAAGTCTGGGCAGCAAGGGTGAGCAGGAGGCATCACAATCTTAGACTTGAAGTTATACTATAAAGAAAGCTGCAGTGATGAAAACAGCATGGTACTGGCAAAAAAAGACAAAAGCCTCTTGGATCAATGAAACAGAATACAAGATACAGAAACAACTCCAGGCACTCTGTTAGATTATCTTCAACAGAGGGCCAAATCCCTTCACTGGGAGGAAAAACATCTTTGAATGGTGCTGGGAAAACTGGTTATCACATGCTAAGGTTTGAAACTAGACCAGTGGTGGCAAACCTACTGCATGTATGTTATTTATTTTCCTTTTAAGACAATGTATAACTTAATGTGTGACTTGTTTTTTCTAAACTAAAGCCTAAGTATTCCAGTTTAATTGCAGTGGTGAGACTTTGCAATAAATAAGTGAGCTCAAGTTGCAGTTTGAACAGTCTTTTCTAAAATACTTGCTCTCAGTGATCTACTCTCATGTCTCTCATCATACCCTAAACTAAAACCAAATGGATCAAAGGTCAAAATATCAAACAGAAACAAGTTGTTGGAAGACAAAGTAGATACAACCCATACACATAGGCAAGGATTTTTTAAATAGAACCCCTGTTGCACAAGAATACCAAGAAACAACAAACAGGATCATATCAAATTAAAATAACTTCTGCAAAGCAAACAACAGAGTGAAGAGACAACCTACACAGCAAATAGGTCTTACGTATTTTGCCACAAAAAATGGTAAATGTTTGAGATAAATATTCATACCCTGATTTGAATATTCAGTGTATATACTTGTTGAAACATCACATAACATTCTATGACTATCTAAATAAAATTTGTATGTGTCAATTAAGATAAGTAACTATTTTTATAATATAACTTCCTAAAGCAGAGATTAATAAATATGTATTGATATTGCCTTAACTGCTGGCCTTTAGCATTTTGTTTTTGTTTTCAAGAATAGCTTGTATTTAAATTTCAAAAAAATATATCACACAATTCTTGACTTCCAGACCAGAATCTCAAATGTAGTGGCATTTTCATGAAACTTGTAATGGGTAATGAAAAGATACAACTTTGTCTGTTCTACTATAGCAAGCTGCACCAATCAAACATAGTGTGAAAAATCTGTCTCAAGATGCAAAGGATGTAACAGATTCACTCTTTATTTTGGAGTTAGTATAGACACTTTATTCTCACAAGTCCTTTCAGTGGCTGTTGTAGTCAGGGTTTGCAAGGGAAATAACTTAATACAGGACATAATTTATAGAATTATTTTTTAGTTGTCACTCAAAGAGTCAAATACAAAAGAGTGCAGAAAATCTGTCCACACATTAGAGACCCAAAGAATCAAGATGAGGCTCTAGAGCCCATGACAATGTCCTGTATGAGTCCAGCTGAAGACCTAGAGCCCATGACACTGCTCCCGGGAGTCCAGCTGGAGGCCTAGAGCCCACAACAATGTCACATGCAAATCTGTTCTAAGGATATACGCTAGGAATCAGTGATGGAAGCTAGAAAGTCTGCACCAGCAGGATGAAGAATCTTGCCAAAAAGCTGAGGGATCTGCACGGGATCCAGGAAGTGACACTCAAAGTAAGGACCAGTGCTCCACTGCAAAGTACCATAGTCTTCTTCAGCAACATGGGGTTCTGAGCTCCCATAATGAGGACAGCTGAGTTCACATCAGGAAACCCAGCATGACAAGCTTCTCCAGAAGATTCCACAGCACGTCATCTTCCTGTCCGGAGACAGGAAGCTATGCGTAAAGTGAGAACCAGAGCTCCCCCAAAGTGAATGCAGGCATTCTCAGTGACAAAGAGCTCCTCTAATGATGAAAACAGAGGAATTCATGTCAGGAAAGACAGTGCAACAAGCTCCTCCAGGAAAACCAACAACCTCTTCCTCTCTAGTTCTCCTTTTTATATTGTTGCTCCTAACAACAATATAAAGCCCAACAAGCTCCTTTTTATATTGTTGTTGCTAGCAATATAAAAAGGATCTTTTTGGGCCTTTGACACCCAGAACGTGCTGATTCAGTTCAGCTAGGTATTGCAAATTAACCACCAGGTGTTAATACACCACTCTGATAATCATTAGGATTAGGTATACATAATAAGGAAGTTTAGAAATGCTCTCTTCTTAGCCATTATCATCTCCTCCCTTTCCTCTCAAAAAAATTTTTGGGAGAATAGTGGAAATAGCTATTGAACAGCCAAAAAAGTATCGGTCATGTGTTTCAATAAAATTTATTTACATGAATACATGGTAGAGTTATATTTGGCCTGAAATCTGTAATTTGCTGATTCCTGGTTTATAGTATTGAGTCTGAAGCCAGACTGCTGGGTTCAGATCCAAACTCTGCCCTTAATTAGCTGTGTGACTATAGCTGAGTTACCAAGCATCTCTGTGCACTAGATTTATTACCTCTGTAATGGGAATAACAGCAATATTACCTCTAATGAAAACAATCTCTAGTCAAGATTGTTGGGAAGTTAAATAAACAGTGATTGGAGCAAAGTCTAGTACAAAGTTAAGATCTCATTAGCTCTTACGAGTTTTCAGCTTGAAATTTTTGAAAGATTTTCACATTATTTATTTAATTGCATCTTCATTGACCCAATAAGTCAAGTTCAAAAAAATGATAATTAACCTGTGAGTTGTCCACATTGATTAACATATTTTTCATTTCATTTTTGTCAACAGATATAAATTTTTCCAGATATCATATAATAAAATACTTTAAAGACACAGGAAATTATAAAACAAAGTTTGATGTTTGGGAAGAAAGTGAATACAAATCTTTTTTTCTAGCTCCTAAATCTAAAACTCTTGGGATAGTGCATTTAGAAGAAAAAAATCATTACTACTTTTAGGTTTTCAGTGCTCTTGTGCTGTCTTTTATTTTCTTTGTTTCCATCTTCTTCGACTTGCCTAAGAAGGAAGACTGACACTGAGAGTCTCATATCAAAAGAAATGTAGACTCGTTATGCTCTTCCTATTATGAGCCACTGTGTGGGAATACATTCCATGTCAAAATTTTCCAAATATTGCCCATGAAATGAGATAGCAACATATACCTTCTAAAGTAATAAACATCTGAAGAGTCATTATACTTCCAAACTGGGGCCAGAATCCCAGGAACTGCACACTGATGCTGCTATTTAATCCAGCTGAAGTTTCCTTTAATAGCAGCTGGTTCTCCCTACCCACAGATGTCTAATTACAAGCTCTATGTAGATTATTTTTCTCTTATTTTAAGTGTTTTAGAATTCTCAGCCCAGCATGAAATCAATAATAACACTTTCATTTCTTGCAAATACTGAATAATTGTGCCTGCTTCAATTTCTTAAACCTAAGGAAACGAGAAGAGGCAAGGCAAACTATAATTTCATAATAGTGGACTTGTGGCTGATCATAGTAAAACAGAGAATGGACTCTAAAATGAGAACACTATAATGTCTTGTTCCCCATCTTTGTCTAATCAAGTAGTCACAAGTGACACAGAGAGTTAATTATCACATAAACAGAAAAGTTGATTTTAAAAAAATGACTGCTGTACTATAATAGTAACAAACGAGTCTTTGTGGTCTGCAGTGGTTTTTGCTTTTGGAAACCTTCCCAAAAGACATATTATCTAACCTC
>PVJX010045028.1:0-12857 GCA_004027295.1 Dolichotis patagonum | reverse complement strand
AAAAGAGAAAAAACATGCTTCTACCTGGGTTCCCAGTTAATCAAAATGTTGCTAAAATTGGTTGTGTCAATGTAATGTACATTGCTGTTTATAACTTGAGGGTTTCTCATTATTCAAAAACAATATGTTAAGTGTTGTGATTCAGTTTTTCATAAGCCATTAAAAATTATTAAAATGATTAAACACGCCTGTAAGCCCAGCACTCAAGAGGCTGAGGCAGGAGGATTGTTGTGAGTTTGAGACCAGCTTGGGTTATAAAGTGGTTTAACAGCCTAGGAGAGTGAATCAAGAAGCAAAAACAAAACAAAGAAAAATGCAAAATATGCTGCATAGAAAAAACATTTAATTACAAAAGAAATTCATAGGCTGACAGTCAAAGGATGAAAAACACTACTTCATGTAACAGGAAACTGGAAAAAAGTAGGAGTAGCTACTCTATTTGCAAAGTTCCTTCCTTTTTTTTCTTTCTTTCTTTCTTTCTTTCTTTCTTTCTTTCTTTCTTTCTTTCTTTCTTTCTTTCTTTCTTTCTTTCTTTCTTCGACAGGTTCATGCTCTGTAACTCAGGCTGGCCTTGAACTCACTATGTAGCCCAGACTGGCCTTGAATTCATAGTAATCCTCCTGTCTCAGCCTCCTGAGTGCTGGGATTACAAACACACGTGCTGTCACACCCAGCAACAAAGCACACATAAAGAATTTAACCCCTCCACCAAATTTAAAGACCCAATCCAAAAATGGGCCTCTGAAATGGTAAGATATTTCTCAGAAGAAGTACAAACGGCAAATAAATATATGAAAAAGTGCTCAACGACACTGCTCATTCAGGAGGTGCAAATTAAAACAATACTGAGATTCCATTTCACTCCAGAAAAAATAGTCATTATCAAGAAATTAACCAATAACAAATGCTGGCAGGGCTATGGGGAGAAAGGTTTCCTTCACCACTGTTGGTGGGAATGTAGACTGGTGCAACCACGGTGGAAATCAGTGTGGAGATTCCTCAAAAAATTAAAACTAGAGGTTCCATTTGACCCAGCTATTTCCCTTCTTGGTATCTTCCTGGAAGAATTACAAGCATCATACCACAGTGATACATGCATCCCATGTTTATAGCAGTACAATTTGTAATACCTAAATGTTGGAAATGGTCCAAATGTCCACCAACTGACGAATGATAAAGAATATGTGTTTTTTACAATGGAGTACTACTCTGTCATAAATAAGGATAAGCTTGAGACATTTCTAGGAAAATGGACGCACCTCATAACCATAGTCTTAAGTGAAATAAATTAGACACACATGTAAATATATCATTTCTCTGGTGCAAGAAACCAAAAGTGTAAATAAAGATCACAATGTGTGATAGATATTGTGAAAAAAGAAGAAACTGTTCAAGGGAGAAGAGGAACAAGGGAGGGGGAAAGGAAGGAAGGACAAGAAAGAAAACAACAGAAGGAGAATAGTGGAGACAAAGCTTTAAGGGGTGAAGGTAGACATAGAAGAAAAGAAGCGTCAAGTTGTATCACGCACAGGTACAAATCCCTATGACCAATGTGATCATCAGGTGGATCTAAAATGTACCAATAAAAACAGCAGAGTAGCGAGAGGCTTTGTAATGTCCCGAGCTAGCTGTCCAGTCTTGACTTGCATAGCTCCAGCGACAGGCCGCTCTCTACTCCAAGGAGCAGCCCACATTCTGCAGGACCCTCCAGCAGCCTGTAACTGCAGGAGGGACAGATACAGTCTCTCCGTTTCTGTCCTGCCCCAGGACAGGAAGGGCTGGGAGGAGCAGGAGTAGGCAGAGCCCCAGCGAAACCCAAGAAGCGAGCGCCGTGGCGTGGCGGGGTGTCAGGCGACATTGCAGGAGCCCCAGCCATCGCCGGCTTGCTCTGGGGGTCACCGGGGAGGCGCCAGGTCAGAGGCCGGGTTGTCGATGTCCCTCTGCGTGCCACTGTGGTCTTCAGGCCCGAGGCTGTAGGGAGGCGGGGGCTCCGTGGGCGAGAGGGACAGGGTGGGCTTCGCAACCACCTGCAGAGGAAGAGGACGCCTGGTCTTCCCAGGGCCTGGCCCTGCAGACCACCAGCTCCCCATGCTGGCAGAGGCCAGGGGACGGTGACACAGTGCTGGCGGCAGGGCCTGGGACAGGCACACTCACCTCGTTGTAGGATGGGGGTGCCCCGAAGGTGGCCGGGCTTTGGGGCTGCTGGCGACGCCCCGCTGGGCCCACCACCGTTCCATAGCGGTTCACGCAGCAGTGCTTCCCCAGGCCGCAGCAGGCCAGCACCAACAGGATGAAGGAGATGCAGCTGAGGAAGGCACTGCATCAAAGGCACCGATGTCACCCTGATTGCCCAGGCCACCAGCCCCCAACGGGATGTCCCCCATCCTCGCCTCGGCCTGCGCCTGGAACAGCTGACCTGGGCTCACCTGAAGAGGCCGGAGGAGGCTTCGTCTTCCTCGCAGCATCCGTCCTCACAGCATTGGGATCCTTTGGGGCAGGATCTGGGCAGGGGCAGAAAGAGGGGGCTGGCACCGGAGCGGGCAGGCAGGGGGACCCTGGCCTCCCACACTCTCAGCTGGAAGGACCTGGGGCTTGGCAAAGTGCAAAGTTAGGAGCATGGCAGGAGCTTCCCACCCACCACCCTGGGCAGGCGGGGTTTGAGGGCGCAGTGGGTGGCTCTGACTTCGCCCCAGGGACTCAAAGGGACAGAGAAAGACACAGTGTCTGGAGCCGGGAGCCAGGAGCCAAGTGCAGGAGCAGCTCGGTACCTACAGAGGCAGACAAGGCCTCTGGGTCACCCCGTGCCGACCTCGGACTGCACAGAATCGCATTCTGCCGGACTCCCCCAGCTACCACCTGCTTTGCTCAGCGTCTGGGGTTTATTTATTTATCAGCATCATCGGCTCACACTGTCACCCACCACCCTCTTAGGGACCCTCCGGGGAGGTGGCCTGAGCCTGCAGGAAGGAGGTGGCCTGTCCCCAGCCCGCCCACCACCCCTAGTGGAGGTCACAGCCACCATCCCAGACTTACGAGGCATCACACTCAGACCTGGACGAAGTCTGCGCAAGAAGAGGCAGGGTCACTGCATGTAAACTGCATTGAGTCCCTCCTTCCATCACGCTCCCAGTCAGGCCCCTGCAGTCCTGCTGAGCCCTGGCTGCCACCTCTTCCTCTTCCCCTGCCCCTGGCAGGTCCCGGCCACCCATCCGATCCCTTGCCCGAGGCAGCTGTGGTCCAGGGATCCGTAACTTTCCTTTTCCCATGAGGTCTCAGGCACACTCAGCAACTGAGCTGTACCCCCAACCTTCGAGGTTATGTTGAGACATTGCGCACCTGGTCTTGAACTTCTGATCCCCCAGCCGTAGCCTCCCTTCTTTGTCTCCTGTACCAGTTCTTCAGGGCACCTGGTCAGAACTGCACGACATTCGTGGCCCCTGACTTCCCTGCAAGGCTGTCACCTTCCTCTCCAACCCTGTCAATCATACCACACCCCCAAAGCGCCCGTCCCTCGAGGTTTAACTGTTCTCTGCAGCACCGCGCACATCCAACATTTTGAGCTGGGAGTGTTGGCGTGCCCCTGTAATCCCAGCAGTCATGAGGCTGAGGCAGGAGGATGTTGCTGTGAGTTCAAAGCCAGCATGGGCTATATAAAGACCCTGTCTCAAAACCAACCAACAAACAAACAAAACAAAAAACACCCACAAAATCACACCAAAACCAAAACACAACTAAACCCACCCAGCATCTTACGTAGTATTGTCTGCCCATTAGGGTGTGAACCCCATGCAGGCTGGGAGTTTTCTGTTTGACCACTGCTGAGAACCCAGCAGTCCAGATATTTGCAGGGCGAATGAGTAAGTAATTGATGACGACCTGATCTCATCCCAGTGGCTCCTAGGCTGAGGGTGAGGGTGGGATACAGGTGCAGGGACACAGGAAATGACAGGGTAATTAGTGCCCCCACCGTAGCCACTTGAGCCAAACAACCAGGGCTCAAGAATAAGAAGACAAGGCCAGTGTGCTGGAGGGTCCTTGTAATCCCAGCACTCTGGGGAGGCTGAGGCAGGAGGATCACGAGCTTAAACCTAGTCTGAGCAATTTAGTGACCCTAATCTCAAAATAAAAAGAGCTGGAGATGAAGACCCTGGGTTTAATCCCCAGTAACCTCCCTCCAAAACCATCTTTATCTTTTACACCCAAAAATCAAAGCAGCGTTTCATTTGCCAACCACACCAGTGAAGAGAAGAGTGCCGGAGACAAGTCAGGGTCAGCACCTCTGTACAAGGTCTGCCTTTGAGGGGGCACAGGAGCAGGAAGGAGGACCCCCTCTTGTGCGTGCGCGCGGGCGAGGGGAGGGGTTTCCAAACACACAGCACTCAGGGGCGAGCTCCAGGGGAACCGAGGGGCCCCGGCTGGCAC
Organism: Dolichotis patagonum; assembly: GCA_004027295.1. Taxonomy (NCBI): domain Eukaryota; kingdom Metazoa; phylum Chordata; class Mammalia; order Rodentia; family Caviidae; genus Dolichotis; species Dolichotis patagonum. The sequence continues at coordinate 8,435 of PVJX010045028.1, read as the reverse complement.
TGGGCACCCTGAGGGCCGCAGCCTCCCCCTCCCAGAGCCACGTGAGAAGCCAGGGGTCACTAACAGGCTTCATAAACTGTCCCACTTGCTGCTGGGGGGAGGAGTGCCTTCTCCCCGCTGCCCTCTCCCCATTTTAACGAGGGGTGGGTGGCCCTGCTGGGGTGGTTCACAGCCCTAGTCTTCTGGCTTCCTGGGCTTTCTGGCCCCAAATAGGGGTGACAGCGACCATGCAGGGAGGCCGGAGGTGCTGGGCACAACCTACAGGCAGATGCTCCCAGTGCGCAAGGGACCCAGCACGCTCCCTGGCTACTCGGGCCGGGGTGGGCTCAGGCCGAGGTCCGCACGCCCTGCCCGGGGTGGGGACCTGCCTGGGGTCCAGCCCGACACTGCCTCAGCGTGGTCAGCTGCAGCACGCGTTCTGGGCCTGTGGCAGCGTGCAGGGTGACCTGGGAGAGGAGCCCGTCCAGGGAACCTGAGCCCAGCCCTCTCCCAGGACCGCCCATCTGCCGTCACACCGCAGGCCAGGCAGCAGATCAGAGGTCACTGCAGCTCCGGGCCTCCCCTCCAGCAGGACACGAGCAAAGAAACTTCCCAGAAAGGGCAGGGGCTGCCCCACGGTGGCCCACGCTGGAGGAACAGGGCCGGGGGCGCCTGGCCCCGTCAGAAGACGAGCAGAAGCTGGAAAGCAGGCCGAGCAGGTCAGAGTCCCCACAGGGCGGCAGGCCCAGGTGTCCCCCGCAGTCGCCCAGGCTCTCCCTCCCGCTCTCCCCTGCGCGCTGGCTCCCCACCTTCTCCGCCGACAGGCAAGGAAGCCGCGATGGCAGGGTCGGGGAGGGGGAACCGACAGCGAGGGTGGGGACCGGGCTCCAGAGAGGGGCAGGCCCGGCGCAGGCGCAGCAGCCTCACCTCCAACGCGCTCGTGCAGAGGAGGCCGGACAGCAGCGTGGGCAGCAGGGTGAGCAGCAGGGTGGGCCCGAGACCCAGGACACGGACGACCGGCATGCTGACCCTGGGTCCACTGGGCTTCCGCGGGGAAGGGCGGAGGGGACGCTGGGCGGCGACCCCGCCCACTCCTCTGCACCTATGCGCCCCGCCCGGGACTGGGCGGGCCCGGGGCACCTGGCGGGGAGCAGGGGGGAGGGGGAGGGCAGGAGGGGGGAGGGGAAGGGAGTGGGACGGCAAGGGGAGCAGGGGGAAGGGAGGAGAAGGGGAGGGGAGAGGGAAGAGACCGATGTCCCAAAGTCGCGGGGTGCGCTGTAGACTGCTGAGTGACCCCTTGCTCCCCACACCCCCAGCTGGCCGCCTTCGGGTCGCAGACTTTGGGGTGCTCCGCCTGGCGGGGAGTGGGAGAGGGGCGCGGCTGCTAGGAGCCCCGGGTCATTTCGGTTCCAGGGGGAGGGAGAAAGCTGGGCTGCGCGGGGAGGGGGTGCATGGAGTGGGGGTGCGGGAAAGGCGTCACTCCAGGGGGGGCGGCCTGACTTGGGATTCGCGTCCCCCAGGCTCCTCCTGACCCCGAGGACGTGCTGGTACGTTTCCTTCCAGACGCGAGACGGGGACTCGAAGGTCGGGGTGGACGCTTCCCTGGGGCGCGAGGGCCGCCAGGGGGCGGCATCGCCCCGGACGCGGGAGCGACGGCGGGAACCCCGAGCCTCGGGGTCGGGCCGGGGAGGTGGGGTGCGGGCCGGAATCTGTCACGGGAGGTCAGGTCTTAAGTGTGGCGGGATCGTTACTAGGACTTTGCTCCCAAGAAACACCCCAGCTTCTTACAGAGATTCGTTCTCTGCTTCTCCTCGGTCCCACTCACAGGTCTGTTGTATGGACTGTGCTCTCCATCTCCCCTTTTTGCCTAGTCCCCTGTCTTCCCATCGCCCTGAGTATCTACTTCCTCTCAACTTGTTTTCTTTCTTATTTTCTTTCTTTCTTTCTTTCTTTCTTTCTTTCTTTCTTTCTTTCTTTCTTGTGTGTTAGGAGTTGAGACAGGGTCTCTCTATGTAGTGCAGGCTGGCCTTAAACTCTTGGCGACCCTCCTGCCTCAGCTTCCTGGACAGCTGTCCCAACTTCGATGTGTCCCAGTTTTCCCCTGAAGTACCTCTGTCAGTCGGTGGCAGAGTTTGTTTTCCTTCTGTGGCTGTTTCTTTGCACTGTGTTGTTCCTACCTCCACCCCCTGTCTCTGGGTCCTTTTCGGGGCTCTCTTCTCCCCAACACCCTCTCTCCCTAGCCTCCATCTCCTTCTCTTACCCTGCCGTTTCTCATCTCTTGGGCCTTTTGGCCCCTAAAATCAGAACCTTCCAGTCTCCTGAGCCTGGGACAACTGTGGCTTGGGGTGTGCACACGGGGGTGGGATTGGGGTGTGGTGGGGACCTCTGGCCCCTCTCCCTGCAGTTGCTTCAGACCTCAAATTCCCTGGACCAGAGGGCCCTGGGTCCACAGACCACTGGAAACTTCTCCCAACACCACCCACGCCTCTGGGCTTCTGGGGCCTCCCGCTGCTGCCCCACAGCCTGGTACACTTAGGTCCCTCCACAACCCACCCAGGCTGGGGCCAGGCTCAGGGAAAAGAGTGGTGCTGAGACACCCCGGCAAGCAGCTGGGAAGGCTGAAGCGTGAAGGGGCCAGGCAGGCACGGTGCCTCCGGAGGGGCTGAAAATGGGGCGGGGGTTGGTGCTGCCTCTCCTGGGTTTCCAGCATCCACCTGACCCACATCTGGGGTTGCTGGAAAAAGGATAGGACACCTATCCTTGCACTCAAGAGGCTGAGGCAGGAGGATCTCCAATTTGAGCCCAGTCTGGGCAGTTTAGCAACATAACAAAACCCGGACTCAAGGTAAAGAATGTAAAGGGTTGGGGGTGAAGCATGGTGTGAAGGCCCTGGGTTTGATCCCCAGTAACACACACACACACCCCCCTAATTAAATGCGAATTTCAGATAAACAACAAATAAATTTTAGTGTCTTAGCCTAAAAAAATTATTCGTTGTTTATCTGAAGCTCAAAGTTGCTTGAGTGTTGTGTGTATTTATTTATTTGTGCAATCTGGCAGCCCTACCCACATCTCTAAAATGTCACAGGCATAGACATTTCAGAACAGTGACTCCACCCCGTCCTCACAGCTTTCCAGAGGAGAAAGTGAGGTCCTGAGCTCTTGACCCTGGAGGCAGAGTTCCGGACTCCCGAAACCTGCCCCTAGCCCCCAAACTGCCTTTCGGTGTTCCTGCCTGAGGAGGTGGTGATGCCCTCAGGGGCAGGTGAGGTCTGGCGCGGGGGTGGGGGGGGGCTCCAGGCTGGACAAGGAGAGATGCACCCTGGCGGCACTGTGTCCCACCCTGCAGGGGCCACTGGAGGGATGGCTGCAGGGCAGAGACCCAGGCACCTCCTGAAGCCAGGGGTTTCCCTGGGTTCCATGCCACATTCCATCTGGGATTTCCCAAGAGCACAGGGTCAAATGTCTTGGGATGCCTGGCTTTTTCCCTAGCACATCCGCCAAAGAATGGGCTGATTGTCCGAGTCCTCTCGGGCCAGTGGGGAGCAGTGGAGATCGGCTGGCCCACGCGCTCCTCTTGGGGACCACGGCTGGTGCCCAAAGGGACACGCTGGCTGAGTCAGGACCAGCGCCACGCAGGCTCCAAGACCACCCACACCCAGCTTGGGGAGCCGCTGCTGGAAGGGGGCGCCCACTGGAGTGGGGAGGGTTGCCAGGCCCCTCCCAGCCCGGGGGGGGGCTGGCTCTGTTCCACTTAGCGTGGCCCCTCTCCCCCACCCTGCAGGGGACCCTAATCCTGTCACAGCTCCCTCGCAGGGCTGGGATCTCTTCGGAGGAGCTGGGCTCAGCTCTGGCTGGCCCTGCCGGCAGGGGCAGTGTTGTGTCGCGTTGGAGAAGGTGGCTCGCTGGGCCGTGCCAGACCAGAAGCTGACAGCACTGTGCCCCAATAAATCAGCCGGGAATGGAGTGAGGGACGGGGGTACCTGGAGTCCGATGATCGCAGAGGCCGCTGGAGGGTGGCCTGAGCAGCCCAAAGCCTGGCGAGCGGCAGGGAAAGGCCAGCTAGCCTGTCCATTCCTGGTAGAGGACAGGCCCGTGCTGGGCTTGCCTGAGGCACAGAGGCGGGGCCGGCGGCCAGGGAGTGGGGTCTTCCGTGAGGCCTCAGCCTGGTCACCCCTCGGCCCCTGGGGGGCCAGGTGTGTCTCTCACTGTAACCTCATTGGCTCCCCGCTGCCATCTGTGTAAGTCCCATCTCAGGGACAGCTCCAGGGTCCTCCCTAAGGGGCTCCCCACCCTACCAGGGGCTCTCTTTGCCCTCCTGCCCCTGCCCCCTCTCTCCTGTCCCCACAGTGCCCCCTCACTCCTTTCTGAGACCTGACAAATTCCAGCCCACCCCTCAAGGCCCAGCCCAGGGAGCATCTCCTCCGAACTCCTTCCTGGGCCTGGGTCTTCCTGCAAGAGTGAATGTCCCCGCCCTGCTGCCTCCCCCAGGCCTGGACCTGCTGAATCCCTGGCCTTTATTGCCTCGTGACATGTGGCATGTCCCCGTGTTCCTGCGGGGCTGTGGGGCAAGCCAGTGTGCATTCAGCATTTTTCTGTTTGTTTTTAGTTTTCTATTGGGGACTGAGCCCAGGGCAGTCCTCAGCCCTTTTTTAAAATACTGTGTCTTAATTTGAGACAAGGTCTCTCTAAGCCCCTAACTTGCCCAGGCTAACTTCAAACTTGTGATCTTCCTGTCTCAGCCTCCCAGCTTGCTTTGATCACAGGTGTGTGCAGCCACCAGGCCCTCTGGGTTTAGCCTTCAACCCCCAGGTGATCTGTCCCAAGTGAACGCTGGCTTTGGGCCCAGGCTGGTTAGGGGCCTCTCCAGGTCAGGGCCCCTCCCAGGAGCCAGGGAATTCGTTTCCCAAGTCCTGGTGAGGGACCCTCAGCTGGTAGAGTCCAGGTGTCTGTGTTCCCCACTGTGTATTTGGGGAGTCCGTCTCTTCTGCCGCCTGCCCCCCAACAAGACAGCGCCTGGGGACTGAGCCGCCCCTGGGGGACGCTGTACCCACCGCCATCTGTCAGGTTCTGGCCACCTGCCGGGAACAAGCAGGGCAGCCAGTGAGGCCGAGCCTTTCTCTGGGAATGGAAGCCCCAGGTCTCCTCCAGGTGGTGGTGGTGGGCGTAGGATGTCAGAGGTGCCTTGGGAAGATGACCAGGCCTCAGCCACCAGCTGGGACTGCGAGCAGGGCCACCTGACAATTACCATTGCAGGGAGCTCATTACCCTAGGGAGTGGGTTGGTGGGCCCTGGGAATGCTCACCTTGCTCCTGGCTTAGCCAGACAAAAATGGCATTTGGGAGCCTTTTTCCTTTCACAGTGCAGGTTTCTGAGGCCAGCGGCAGAGAGGCAGACTCCCTGGGAGGTGGGTGGAGGGTGGGGAAGGGGCAGGGAAGGCTGAGCTGAGGAGCTGCCCTCTGAGGGGAGAGGGAGGGACACGGGCTGGGCTGAGTGTGGGTCTCAGAGCTCAGATCCCTGGTCACCTCCCCCCCAGGTCGTCCCCCTGCTGTTTAATCTTCCCAGCTGGGTTCCTGTCACCAGAGAGGAGAAAGATTTAGGGTCCCAGAGCTTGACTTTCAGGTCTGCACTTAACCCTCCTTTTATCTGTGTTTGTTTGTTTTGGTTCTTTGGGACAACGTCTCACTGGGTAGTTCAGGCTGGCCTTGAACTCACTCTGTAGCCCACACTGGCCTCAGACTCATGGCGATCCTCCTGCCTCAGCCTCCTGAATGCTGGGATGACAAGTGTGCCCCACTGTATCCAATTTGGCCCCTCGAAAGAGGGCCCAGCTGTGCTGTTTGAGAGCTCCTCTGGGCTGGAGGCTGGGCTTGGGGTCCGACTCAGCTGCTGAGCGGGAAGAGGCTGGGAGCCTGAAGGGAGGGTCTCTACTGGGTGAGGGGCTCCGGGGAGGCGGGGTCGGGTGGGGCGGTCCCAGCTCCCAGCTCCCACTGTTTACTGGCCGAGCACGGGAAGGGCGGGCAGGGGAGGAGAAGCGGCTTCCTCAGACCCCGGCTCCCCCGGCAGCCACATCATCTGGCGACCAGCTGAGAGCAAACTTGGCTCCAGGTGTGTGCACGCTTGCACGCGTGCATGTGCAGCTGCGAGCGCGTGAGGACACGGGTGCGCACGGGCACACACGCACACGAGCCTGGCCTCCGCCGACGTGGCCCAGCCACCTGCCGGCAGCGTCTCCTGTGTCTGGGGCCAGCCCGCCGCCCCTTCCGCGCAGCAGGGCCCTGTTAGCGCCTCCTCCCTCCGTGTTAGCGCCTCGCTGCCCCTCCCCCTCCCCCTCCCCCTCCCCGGCGGCCCCGGAGAGGCCCCTGGCGGGCGGCCCGGCTCTCGCCTCCTCCTTGGACTCCAGCTTCTATTTTTCGAGGCTCAGTTCTCCTCCCAGCCCCGCAGCCCCCTGCCCTCGCCGTCCCAGCCCTCTGCGGTGTCCACGTGGAAGAGGAAGGGATTCTGGGGCGGGGGAGGCCTGTGCCAGGGGCTCAGCTAGGGTCCCAGCGCTGCAGCGCTGCCGGTACACGCGTCCAGGGCCAGCGCGCCCAGGCTGAGCCGGGCAGCGGGGCACGGGGTGGTCTTGTGCCCGGGGCCAGGAGCCCGGCCGCTGGGACTGCCGGCTTCCTCTAGCGAAGGGCCCCTTCCCTTCGGGCTTTGAAGTGTCTTCGAGGTTCGCGAAGGATGTTTGGCTTCGGGGCGGCCCGCCAGGATAAACTCCCTCAGCCCGCGCAGCCAAACCACTGCCTCCCGCCGCCTGGCTCGGCCGCCTCCCCCAGCCCTGGACCTGGCCTGCTCCAGGCCAGCACTGCCCGGCCTGCCTGTGCGGTGGGTACCGAGGTGGCTGTTATGTCTCCAGGGAGAGACCCTCGAGGCAGTGGCCACCCTAGCGCCAAGCTGAGCTGGCACCGGGCACCTGCAGGCCAGGTGACCACAGGGCCCCTGCTGGCGGGGGTGGGGGTGTCCACGTGGAGCTGCCTGCAGGGGCCATAGCAGCTGCGGATGGGTCGGCTCCAGATGTGGGATGACTCAACCTGGAGTGGGAGGGGGTGGGCCGTCCGTGGGGGGATGTGGGGGCCCCACTTTTGCCAGCTGCTGCTCCTAGTCCTCTAGAGCCGGCAGGTCAAGGGGGTGCTGTTGAGATTCAGGGCCCCCCACTAGGGTGCAGGGGAGGAGGCCTCCGGGTGAGGGTCAGGGGAGGAGAGGGTGGGGGTGGTGAGCAGAGGGAAAAGCCCAGCACCCACTCTGGAGCGAGGCACTGGGAGGAGGCTGCGAGCGTGCAAGGTCTGCGTTGTGCATCTGTGCTGCGTGTGTGCGTGTGTGCATGCGTGCACGGCCTCAGCCCTGGCGCAGATCACGAGTGGGGGAGACCCTGGGGCTTGAGTGCCGTGTGTCTGACAGGTGTGAGCCAAGCTTTGGAGCTGGGGAGGCTGTGTATATATGGGGCTGGGAGCTGAGCCTCGGTGGCCCCTGTGACAGAGGGGGACCCGGGAGACAGTGTCTGTGCTGTCCCTGGCCCTAGGGGACGGGGCTGTGATGAGATGCTCTGAAGCTAAATCACCTGAGCCTCTGGGTACGAGGACAGGCCCCTGCCTGGGAAGTCAGAGGTGACCAAGCCAGCAGGGCCAGGGCCTCAGAGACGGGGGCTGCCTGCAGACCCCAGGCCCAAGATCTCTCCTGCCTGAGGGGCAGCTGGGAGGCCTGGGCTTGGGCGGGCGCCGCAGTGGCAGTGCAGGGTGTGGGCCCTGGGCTGGCAGCGCCCTTCCTCCTCCCATCCACAGAGCTGCCGTCCTGGCCTTCGCTTTGGCCTCCAGGTGGCAAGGCCCACCTGTGCCAGCCGCCCCAGCCAGGGTAAACAGGGCGCTAAGTGTCTGGGCAGTTGCCCGGGCGGCTGGGCACCATCCGCATAGGGCTCGGCTCGGCCTGGCCGGACTCCCCCAGCCCAATGACAGGGCTGAACCTGTGCCCATAAACAGTGTTTGGGCGGGTGGGGGCCAGGGAGGCCTGGGGCATAATCAAGCTTGTTTATTTACTTCCTTTTTTGAAGATGGGTTTTGCTATGTAGCCCAGGTTGGCCTCAAACTCATGGCCACACATGGCCCTCCTGCCTCAGCCTCTCAAGTGCTGAGATTCCAGGTGTGTGTCACCACACCTGGCAAAAATCAAGTTTAACTGGGAGGCGACGCTCACCTCTTCCAAATCGGGGGGCACTGAGGTGGCTGTTGTCCCTGCCCTTGCCGCAGGGCTCTGATTCTTCATACGAAGCCCTGGAAAAGTCACACGTGCTCACACCCGCAGCACACACTGTCTTTCACACACACACATTCACCCAGCGCACACCCACCCGCCCCGCCCTTTCCTCCAGGTGCACACGCACACCCACCCGTGGCTGGGATCCGGTCCTCTTACCTTGTGGT
>PVJX010045027.1:0-12906 GCA_004027295.1 Dolichotis patagonum | reverse complement strand
TTAAGCAGAAAAGAAACTAGATATAAAAAATCTTTTTAAATAGACCAGATATCTTAAAAGTGAGTGAGATAGTTCAAAGGTTTCCAACACTGCCTTACTCATGGGCTTGGAAGCCTCTGTAGTTTTATGGAATAATTTCTTTAATCCCATATTAAAGCTCTCACTGAATTTGACTGTAGCATTGAATAAAATAAATTTTGATTATTTACATTAAAATGTCTTGTATCAAAACCTTCTTATAAAAATGGTCAGTTTAATAATTTTATTCATGAGATAAGCAATCAAAAACATTTGAACGTGGGCTCTGGGTGAGAATGATGCCTTACTGCAGCTTCCGCAGCAATGTACCACTCTGGTGGAAATACTAAGAAAAGAGGCTTTTGTGCAAGTTTGGGGCAGCAGAGATGGGAAATCTCTGTGACTTCTACTCAGTTTTGCTGAAAACTAAAACCATTCTTAAAAATAACTATTAAAATGTCTTTGGAAATTGAAGTTCTTCCTTTTCAAAAAAAGAATGCTCATTTCATATCAAAGGCAATTGCTAATCCTGCTATACTATTGACCTCACACTTTTTCCTTTGTTACAAAATGGTCCAGATTTGGTTGGGAATAGATTGGGCTTCTAAAACGCTGCATTATTAAATGTAGTCACTTAAGAGTTTAAACTTTACCTTTGATTTCTAACACACAAGAAAGCCTTATATCTAGAACGTGTTCGTGTAGTGTAGGGAGCCGCTTTTGTGCTTCAGTTAACAAATCAACCACAGGATTGCTTTCTTGGCTCTTTTCTGTTTACATGGTCAGTTAATTCTTAATTGTTTCTTTCAAACAGAAAATTTTGGGTTTTGTAACTGTCCTATGTGGTTTTAAGAAGCTGAGATAGAAATTGTGCATAAGTTTGGCTTTGGCTGAAGCGGGAAGAACCCTTAGTTTATAAATGTCTCAGGTACTTCCGATAAATTGAAGGTCACACAAAAGATGTTAGGATAATAAATCTAGCCACTAAGTATACACTCCCTGCACCCAGCCAGCAGCCTCCTGGGATCATTTGTCTGCTGTTCATTATCTTGTCTGCATTATTCAACAGCTCCGTTTTTGCACAGTGGGCTTCAGAGGGCTTTTAACAGCTGCAGCATCCTCAGATTTTTACTTAAGTCCTCTCTTTGTAATAGAAAAAAGAAGAAAAAACTCCAAAAGAAAAGAAAACAGAAAACCTGTCTTTGATAGCCAAGAACTACCTGTGAATTAAATCCACATCAAAACTAGGTTTGTTTGCTTATTTCATATTAACTTTATAAGCGTTGTAGTATCTAGATTTTCAAAAGACAAAGTTTATATTAAATGCTAATATTAAAAGAACTTTTAAAAATATTCCAAAAAGACATAATAACACCCCCCACACACACATACAGACACTTAATTTCTTGGAAATACAGTTTAAATTCTCTTTTAGGAAAATTTCCCCTTTGTACAAACAGACCAAGAAAGTATTTTTTTTAATTACCAAAAAAGTCTACCATGTAATTGAAAGAGGATGGGCTTAGAAGAAAGGGATGAGCTTATCCGCGTAGAAACCTCTGCATTCTGTGTGTTTCTGTTAGGACGTATTTGTGTGCTCCCGCAGGTGGGGGTTTTACAGAAAGGTTGACATTATTCAACAGTATGATCTGTCTTAATCTCTTGAATTTAGTCTCAAGCTATTGTGGTAAACTGTAGTATTACATTTATCAACTTGATGATGGATAAAGTAACTTTTCCAAAGGCCAGGACCAGGACACCTGCTTTTGAAAGTGAAAGTATCTGATGACAAAAACTGTTAAAAATGGCCAGAAGGACTGGGCAGAGCAAGAAGTAAGCCCACAGAGAAGCTAACGGAAAGACTTTAGGACTTAGCAAATGCTGTCTTTCACTTAAGTCAGCAGTGGCGAACCTACGGCACTTGTGCCACGGGAGGCCTGCAGAGCCCTCTCTGTTGCCACAAAGGATATGAGTTGTTTTTTCTAAACTAAAACCTCAGTATTTAGGTTTAATCTCAGTGTTGGCACTTTGTGAAAAATCAGTGAGTTTTGGGTTGCAGATTGAGCACTTGGTCTAAAAGGGTCACTATCATTGACCTAAGTTATATAAGATGCAGAGGTCTAAAAAAATTAACATTCGGAGGTGTTTGAAAATTAATCAAGATTATAGTGACCCACTGTGATCAATACTGTTCCCAACATCTTTTGGCAAAGAATAGAAAAAAGTGGAATTGAATCAAAAGTCTATAAATAAAATAAGATTTCAAAATTGATCTAGCCCATGTCCCTCATGAAGAATTATTAAGTTATCCATGATAATATAATTTATAATTAACATGAACCGTCCATTTCTCTGCAAAAGCTATGCTTTGGACTAAATTGTATTCAAGACAGAAGTGGGGAGAAAGGAATTCTTGTGAACACGATAAAGTCATTTAAATTTACTCCTGTAGCGAAGAAATCTTCTGATCTTTAGCAAGAGAATAAGGTCCACAGAGGTTACAGTCCATGTCCAGAATGGAATGTCTTGATCTATGTCTAATAAAAAGGGACTGCAATTTCCTAGCATTAGATCATCATATTAAAAACCAAGGGAGCTTTTCAGCACCACCATTTGATCAGATTAAGATCCTTAGTTCTGTACAAAACACAGCTTGTTAGCCACCCAAAGTCTGAAAGTATCTCTAGTGTCATAGAAATGCTAAGTAGTCTCAGGCACCTGAACAATGCCTACAACCAACTAAAAACCGAAGACCTCAATTATCAAGATATTTGTTCCTGGGGAAAATCTGGATAATTAACTGACTCTGTGATTGGAAATGCGTAAATAAACGCCTGGAAATTTTATCCAAATCCTTGTTACAGTTTTATCTGGACCTCCTCAAGCACATTAAATGCTCTGAAAGCAAATATGACCTTTGCCACTTGTTTTCTCAAATATAAAAATACCACAACAACAAAACCGTAAAAGCTATATACTGCCTTCAAATTTATTTTCTGAATTATTAAATACACCAACTCTAGAGTTGCTTTCTGAAACTATTAAAATTGAGCTTGCAAAAGTAGCACTTGCTCTTGAGTATCAGATCCAATTTTGCATTTTCTTATATATTAATTCCCTTTCTTAGACAGCGTAAGACATTAACTCTTGCAATTCAAAGAGTTTAATTCTTATTACCACCCTTTGGTATGTAATCAGCACAAAATAAAAGGCTTAAGATAGGACACATTCAGCCCCAAAAACTAGGTACCCAGTTTGACTTTGTGAAAATTACATCTATGCTTGTTTTGTCTTTGTTCTTAATTTCATCTACTAGTGTAAAAATTCAAGTTTCTATTGTCAGAGAAAAGATAAACAATCATTCAACATTTCATTGGCTGATTTTCATATTGTCTGTTAACCAAGGTACTTATCTAACAATCAGAAAAACACTGGACTGTCCCAAATGTCCTATTTATACCCAAAAATCTCTACTTAAAAAGGCTTTCACTATTAAAAAAAAACTATGTTTATCAATTATACATAACTAAGGAGAGAAAAGAAGGTTAAAAAAAGTAGACACATTTTTTAGAACAAACAAATCAATAGGATGCTAAGCTAAATTTTTAATTTCACAGGTTTTTAGATTTCTATTCAAACTTCACATCTGTGTTCTTTTTTAAGACGGGTCCCTGGCTGAAAAGCAACTGGAACCACCTCTGATCAATCACAATGTTCCTTATATCACAGTTTCTGCTTCACTCTGACTTCTAGATCAGTGTGAGAGAACCAGAAGGATTTGGGAAAGTGAGAAGGGTTCAGGGGAGACAGCTAATGCTCTTTTTAATCTATTAACTTTGGAGTATATCAGTATCTGTTTGTGGAGTAAATTGTTGATAGAAGTCGACATCATTAGTGTGGAACAAAGCTCAGAGACTCTGGCATGAAGCATTGGCTAATGACCCTGATAGCTACGGTAACTCATTTCTATCCTCTACGAACACCCACATGCTTATCCACGAAATACAACTGTTTTTAAAGAGGGACTCAGGTACAGATATGGGGCATCTACCACGTGTTACACCCACATCTACAAATTACGACCCACAGGTCAATGCTACCTATCAATTATGTTCAGATAAGCTAGGGATATTTAGCACATTTTTAAATAGTTAAAAATAATCCAAAGAAAATAATATTTGTGAGACATAAAATTCAAATTTCAGTGTCCATAATGAAGTTTTATTGGAACACTGCAATGGTTTGTATTTACATGTCCCCCTGAAGCCTCACGCAGTCCTAAGTGTGCCTTTTGCAGAGGTGGCTGACTCTAAGGTATGCAACACCGGGATTGATCCCTGGTGCAAAGCTAGGGTCAGGGGCACTGGGATTAAGGGTGTGAGTGCCACCCACCCTAAGTAGCCTGAGTAAGATACAAGGGACAGAAAGAGCTGTGCTGGTCCCTTGCTTGCTTGCTTTTGCTGTCTTCTACTTGCCATGAACTGTTTATTCTCAGCAATGTCCCTCTGCCATGCCAATCTGCCCTGGAGCCAGCCAATTATAGACTGCAACCTCTACAAACTGTGAGCTACAACAAACCTTTCCTTTGGGCTTCAGGTATTTTACCTCAGCAACAAGAAAAGTAACTAAGACACAGCCATGCTCCTTCATTTACACGTTCGTTGTCTATACTGCTTTTGGGCAAAGGCAGAGTTGAGTAGTTGTGACAGGCACCATATGGCCTGCAGGCCTAAAATGGTTACTGTATGGCTCTTTATAGGCAAAGTTACTGATCTCTGAGCTAGACTCTGTGCTAAGCAGCGATAGTTCCAAAATATTCTGGAATTTCAATTTATTCTTCAATATGGTTGAATCAATTGCATCATCATTTCAATTAAAGACATTTAATTTATTCAATTAAAGACGTTGAATTTATTCTTCAATACGGTTGAATCAGTTGTATATCTTCATTTCAATTAAAGACATTTCCATCTCCCAAAGAAACATATTACCTATGCCAATAATTTTTTCAAATTTTGCAATTACCAGTAGAGTAGTGCAAAGTTTAGAGCTTTGTCTTATTTATCTTTAAAAATTTTTATTTCCTTTCTACCTCTTCATAAATCTTATGAAATTGGCCTATAATGGTTGGAAAATTCCACAACCCTTAGAAACAAATCAAAAAATGCTACCTTCTCCTCAGGCAGTACCAAGAGTCCCATAATATATATACTTTCTCAAACAAAGCTGGCAAACTTGGCCACTGAAGCAGCTGTAAAAATGGAAATGCAATCACAGAAGGAGTTATCAGCCTTATGAATCGAGGCGTCTTGACACTACTTGACATTCATTCTCAATTACCAAGTCCAGGCTTCTTGTCTCCATTGAGCAGCACTACAGAACAGCTCACATAAATGAGTGGATTGGGGCAGCCATGGTGGAGTAAGTGGAATACTTCCCTTCTTCAGAGGACTTGGGTCAGCCAACAAAGCACTAAGCGTTAAATCATTTCTGACAGAAGCCACGGGCTTTTAGAATGTAACCCATCTCTTTCAGATGTTTATCTTTGAAGAAAACACATCTTTATTACAGTCATAAAGTCTGTTGTAATGATAAAAATAAAAGAGACTTTTAACCCGTATCTACACACGGGAGCAGAGTTCTGGGCAGATTACTGCCTTGCCTCACACTTTCTTTACTTCTAATTTATAAGGTGAGACCTGTGGAAGTTCAGACTGAAAGATGACTGGGAGTGAGACAGCTGTCAGAGAACTTGTCTCCCCCACAGTAAGGTGGGAATGGTACGGAAAACCGAGCTTTACCCAGATGTGTGTTTCTTGCTGTGTTTACCATAACTACATGAGTCATAAAATACAGAACTATCCATGGTGTCTCTGGAATTTAACATTGAATAAATTATATAATATTAGAACCCAGAGGAATTTACATTCTATATATGCATGTCTTTACTAATTCAGACATTGTGATAAACAAAACACATATGAGACTATAAATTGGGTTCAGTGCTGTTAAAGAAATGAACCAAGTACTTTGAGTGAATCTAGCAGGAATGATTTCCACCAGGCTTGGGGAATGGGTAAGTGTCAGGCAAGGTCTATCTGGAAAAGGGCATTTTAGTGGAGCTCTAAAGGAAGAGAAAATGCCAGACACAAAAAATGTTCCATGACCAATGGGCCAATGGTGAAAGAAGTGTAGTTCCTTTCAAGTAACTGAATAGGTTTAGGGGTATATTCCATAAACTTTGGTACCATCAACAAAAATAACATGATTCCAGTTGTCACTAATTAATACTGAGATTCCCTTTGTAAGAAAGAAATGTGCTATGAGTTAAATTACTTAATTTGTAATTATACATTAACTTCACTCAATCTTGTATTTAATAGAAAACTAAATATTTGGAAAATGCCTGACATGTAATTAATTAAATGTGTTTAATGTTTGAATTTTTTTCAGCTTTTTGGTACCACATCAGTCATAACAAGCGATTATAAGGTGGAGGAGGCACACTTCATACTGTGCCTGTGTCACCATGGCCAGGTTCCAGAAACCACTTGCCCAGGGAAAAAGTCAAGAAGATCAGAGTTCCAGGCCACACAACTATGTTGTGTCTATAAAATTACACACAACAGGAGATGTGCTCCTTTCTTTTATGTAAAACTGTGACAAATTGCTAAGAAAAAAACAGCAATCCAATGGGAGAAATAAACAAAAGACTTAGATAGATAACTCACATGAAATACAACATAGCCCTAAACAAGAAAAGAAGTGGCCAAGGGCATATACTTTAAATATGCAAGGCCCTGGGTTTAAACCCCAGCACCAAAACAAAAGGAAATATTTAACCCCTACTCTCTGTATTCAAGAATTGCAAGTTAGAACTATTTTGAGATATCATTGTCAAATATTTAGTTAACAGAGATTAAAATATCTCTCAATGTAGAATCACAGCAAGGGTATGGGAGACTTTGACATATGCTGTCAGAGTGAAACTGGTACTATTTGTGAAACAATTAGTAAGTATAATTATGAAGATATTTATGGTAACATTTTTTGTTTACTCATTTCAAAAGGTATATAGATTTCAAAGCATCATGCTGTACATAGTAAATATACATAGCCCTTGTCAATTAAAAATCCAAAAATAATATTTTAAAACAATGTTTTAAATTTTGTTAATATATACAATTTTGCTAACTGAAACAATTGGGAAAATAATATAAAAATTAAAAATAAAGCAAACTAGACCTGTAAAATTTTTAGCTTGCATCAGCCTGGAATAAGGTAACAGTCCCAGCCTTCTATGAAGACCTGCACCGTTGTTAGGGCTTATATCTAGATGTCCTCCCACAGCTTCATGCACTCATGCATGGGGCCTTTCAGAGGTGGCTGGATCTAGGGTATGTGATTGTGGACTAATGGCATGTGAGTAAGGATTAGAGGTTTGATAGTTAAATTAGTCCATGGATTGACTGGTTTAGCGTAGTTCCGGGTGTGGGTAGTGGGAAGGTCTACCTTGGGTGTGAGTGGCATTACCCAAAAGGCTTTTAGCCTGGATAGGATAAAGGGAAAGGGGGTGGCTTGCTGCTGCTGCTGCTTCACTGCTTGCTGCCTTCTGCCTGCAGCAAGCTGTTTTCTCCTCTATGATGTCCCTCCCATGCAACCCTGCCTTAGAGTCAGCTGAGTACAATGTACCACCTTGACAAACACTTGAAACAAACTTTCTTCCTTTCACTTGTAGCTGTTGGGTATCATGTCTCTGTGATGAAAAAGTAATTAAGACAACAGTATATGAGCCAAGTCAGAAGAGCCATCTTTATTCTATATATATAATATCATTATATGCACTGTCATCACTGTTGTCATGGTCATCACTGTCAGGTATTGAGTAGGAAAAGAGATACTTGTCCCATAGAAAGTTCACTCTCTGAAGAGTAAGATATCTGGCCTTCTTACCTCTTCACTCCTGCAGTGAGTGACCTCAGACCAAGCATTCCACCATCTGTTTATTAAACATGCTACCTCTGTCTTTACTCTGTGTCTCTGTGCCACATCCTTTGCCCAAATCTTCCAACCTGGTGTGTTCTGAATATCAGGATTTATCTTTCCTAGGAGCACATTTTATGTTTTCTCTGCATTTGTTGGTACACATTCATTGGTAGCACCCTAGAGCCAATATATCCAAGTGAGGAGGAGATGTTTCAGTTATTCCACGAAGAATGATTGTTTTTCTAAGTACCATAATCATTTTAACTAAGGATTGATGAAGAATAAAGGTGAGTACAATCATGCACGGTGGATTTTGAGTACATAGACTCAAAATACTTTCTTCCGTAATCTAGTGCCAGATTGTGGCACATTAAAGATGCAAGAGATCAGTGATAGCAGATAGGGGCTGGGGATTTAGCTCAGTGGTGTGACTGCCTGCTTGGCAAGCACAAGGCTGTGAGTTGACGCCCGGTACCCACTCCCCCCAAAAAGTAGTGATAGCAGATATAGTAAGGATAGAGACTTCACAAAATTCTTAGGGCTTGAGCCGAGCCTAGAAAGATAAATAGCATTTAAATAAGAATATGGAAACAAATACTGGCAAAAGAAACAGAATCCTGATGTCAAAGTACCATTCATTGCAGGAAGAACCTAACAAAGGCACTTGCCCTACATTTCTGTCAATAGCACATGGTTCGTTATTTAAAGTTTAGTCTTTGAAGTTTAGTTGACTCCTGACAACTAGTGTGACAGCTGAGAGCAAGACTGTCAGTTGAATCCAAAATATACAAGTAAATAAATGAAATATATTAATATTTCATTAATAGCCATTAAGAGCGCATGCCTGGATTTTTATTTGACAATGTGCAGTGTTTTTCAGGTCTATTATCTACTTTTCAAGCTTATTTATATAAAATAAGACTCAAAGGGGAATGGCCAAAGTTGGGACTAGAATCTGTCTGTCTTTTCTTTGCAAACCAAATGTGTTATTCGTCAGAGTATACTGGTACCCTAAAACTTAGGGATACATGCTTTCTGTTTCTAGATGCACCCTGCCACTTTTATCCAGATTGGATTTTTTTTTGAACTGAGGATCAATCTCACGACCTTGCACTTGCCAGGTAGGTGCTTATACCACTGAGCCAAATCCCCAGCCCCCAGGCTGGATTCTTATCCCCACAGTTGAGTATTATTTTATCTCCTGTGCTTGTGAGATTCTCTTCTGATTTATTCTAATAGTTTGAGTAACACCCAATTGTTTTACAGAAGGCCTAGTGATACCTAGAGAAGCCAGATCAACATCATGTAACTTCTAGCTAAATTAGTATGTCAATTAAAAGTCAAGATAAAACTTAAATTTTTTATTTTGGTGGAGGTTTGCATGCTTGAATATTAGACAAATTTAGTTTAACTACAACTCAGAGTCAACACATAGGAAACTAGTGAAAAATAAAGATTTGGGAACCATGAAAGATGTAAGGGAGCAAATATGATATTTTAAGAAAATATTAATTACTTGAAGCCCAGAAGATGAAACTATCCCTAAGAACAGAGAGGAAAGTCCAGGTATGATGTTACATCGTACATGTGGGTTTACATAGGTTTTAGATTTATATATTATGTGGTGCATGTATTATATCGTATATTCTATACCCAATTATGTTGGGTATATAAAGTGCTGATAAATTCTCTGCCAGAGAAAACCCCGAAGAAAGAATATGAGGAAGAGTAGAAAACCACCCCATCTGGTTCATACAGGAATTTAAATCATTTACTTGAAAACTTATTTAATATTTTATGCTGTTTGTGTGTATGTGTGCATACATGTGTGTGTAAAATGAGTTGATACTCTTTGAAGAACATATGAAAATATGTGCTGTACCTTCCTCTTGCATTAGGTGGTATAATGGAAGATTACCCGTAATGTTGTAATGCTTCAATGCTAGAGAAATGAAATACATTCTCATGAGAAGAGCCCAACGAGTATATACAACATGTATTTCTCCTAAGTAATAAATTAAGCGTGTAATTAACATAAATAATTCTTAAATTATGGGGTTTTGGGGACAATATTAGGGTTTTGGGGGGCAATAAGATGCTTAATGCAAGAACTGGTTTAGTCACTTGGGACAAATAAACAGGGTTGGTTCTCAAAGTTGTCCTTACTACTCTACAACTACTATAGCTGTCAGCATCAACTACAAAGTAGAAATCTATATTTAACATTTCAACCACAGAAGATCATCAAGTTGTACTTTTTAGATGTTGCCATTAATAGGTGGTCTATACAGTAAATTAAGAATTGCATGAGTTTCTGAGAACCAGTTTAAGTAAACTTTCCAAAATTAAGCTCAGAATTTCAATAGTATATATTACAAAGCACAAAAAATTTTATTAAACTTTGTCCAAATTTCAGACCATCTACATAGCTGATAACTCAATTTTGGAAGAATTTTCAAAGTAAATAAAATGTGTAAACTTTGAAAATATAAAAGTGCTTTATCTGTATGTTGAAAAAAACAACCAGGGAATCTACAGCCAACATGCCAATGAAAGGTCATAGGTGAGGTCAGAGGCCTGGGCCAGCTGAAACCGCGTGCAGGGCAGGAAACACCACAGAAAGAACCTGAATTGGAAATGGGGGGATGGGGTGGGGTGCAGGCTAAAGGCAAAATGCTATATCATGAATGAATAATGAACATCGTTTGTATTGTAAATATTCACCAAATTATAATCAACCTTGGAGCGTTTTAACAAAGGAAATACATATCTTTATTAGCTCTGTCCATCAGTAGCACATATTTCTCTTTACACTGAACATAAACATGGTTTTTAAAGCCAGAGAAAGGTAACTTTCTATACATTTTCTGTTCTCAGTCATCAGTTATCATTTGTCATTCACAGGGAGAGAATTTTGGATTGAGTCCGTGTATATCAATTAAAATTTTTATTACTTAGTCAAAGATTAATCACAAGACACATGATAACACTACAAGAGGGTCAATTGTATCTATAAGATACATGTATATAAAGAAAATATATCAATATTACATTTTTATCTCATTTTTTCTCTGCTTGAAAATTTTTAGTGTTTTCACAGTTTTACTGCCTCAATTATTCAATAGTATATTTTCCATATATACATGACTCAACTAGGAATTGCCAAAATTAGAGCTAGGATCATTCTATATCTTCTCTTTACAAATAAAATATGTTATTTATCAAATTCTGCTAATATTTTAAAAGTCAGGCTCAATTCTGCCAATTTCTAGAAGTACCCTGCCATGTCTATTCAGAACATATTCTTTGCCTCAATATTCATGTATGGTTCTTTCCATTGTTTGTAAGAATGTCTGTTCTGATGACTTGCTCTTTAAAAATTTGAGTATCACCCTTATATCCATCAAAACCTACTTAGAACTGAGTCTTCAAAATTGTTCGATTATAGGGAATAACTCTATTTTGAAGATTAAGTACATAACCATTGTGGAAATCAATATGGAGATTCCTCAAAAACTAGGACTAGAGGTTCCATTTGACCCAGATATTCTCCTTCTGGGTATCTTCCCTGAAGACTTAAAAACATCATACCACAGCAATATATGAACACCCATATTATAGGGGCAAAGTTTGTAATAGCTGAATCTTGAAAACAACCTAAATGATCATCAACTGAGGAATGAATAAAAAAATATGGGTTTTTTTTTTCTAATGCAGTGGAGTACTTCTCTGCCATAAAGAAAGATTTGAGACATTTATAAGTAGATGAAAGTAATTTGAGACCGTACTCTTAAGTGAAAGAAACCAGACTCACATGTGTAAACATCACATTGTCTCCCTGGTGCAACTGAAAGGATGAATAAGAACTAAAATGTACTATACATATTGTGAAATGGGAAGAAATTGTTCAAAAGGAAAGGGGAACTAGGGTGGGGGAGGGAGAAAGGGAAAAACGGAAAAGGAAAAAAATGATGAAAAAAGGAAAAAATGAAAAAGCATTGTAAATAAGGAGGGATAAAGGTAGGAGAGGTGATTAGGAAAAAAACAGGAATCAAAATATATCATGTACAGGTACAAATTCTATATGATGAATATGATGATTATGTATATCTAAAATGTACCAATAAGTTTAATTTAAAAAAAGATTGATTGCATAACATAAACATTAGTCAAGTGACTCACTGAGTTTAGTAAAGGATACAACTATGGAATAGCTGAGTAAACACTGGACATTCATCATTATTTTAAATTGTTCTACAAAAGCCTTTATTGAAAGGTGATACAGTGGCAGGATGAAGAAAAACTAATCCCCCATAAAGGTAACTGTTTTCCATATGTAAGTATGCATTTTATTTTAATATTGTTTTATTTTCTTTGCATGATTACAGATTTTTCCTTGCCATTACAGTTTTTCTAATTATGTAGTAGTGACTACACATTATGCTAATTAATGAAATCATAACTTTGTAAACTATGAAATTATCACTTTAAGACTAAAGATAGGTGTGGTGGCAAACACCTGTAATCCCAGCACTTGGGAAGCTGGGGCAGGAGGATCCCCCTGAGTTTGAGGCCAACATTAGCTATATAGTGAGTTTAAGGCCAGCCCAAACTACATAGCAGGAAACTGTGTCCAAAAAAAAGGGTAAATTTAAAAAGAATACAATAATGCACTTGGAAAACCTCCATATTTGAATTTATATAATATCAACCACTAAAATACTATCTATTTTTTTCCAGGTAGTTATTATTTTAATGATCTATGCTCTTGAAAACATTGTAATTCTAGTGTGTGAGCTAACTTAGCTCTACTTGGAAAATGTGAAAATGTACCTTAAGGGTACAAATTACATTCACAATAAAAGTCAAATGATTTTGATTTGTTTAATATAAAATTTAAAC
>PVJX010045026.1:0-12914 GCA_004027295.1 Dolichotis patagonum | reverse complement strand
TGACTCTTTTGAAAGTGTGTCCTGTCAACAGCTAGACCCTTCTTATATGAAACACTATCTTTTACTCTTTTAATTTAATTTCATCAGCAGTAGCTTCTCCATCCCTCAAACCTAATTTTGATTGTTGTGTCCTCTGTTCATGTCTCTCTTGAATCCAGTTCATGCCACTGATTCCTTCTAATCGAAGGTATATTGTTGCTGTCAGACCTGAGCCAGGAGCCAGGAGACAACACACATAGCACCTTCCATTTTCTTTGTTGCATAGTAAGTTTTGAGTTTTTCTAAAGATTCAGATGCTTCCTCAATGTCAGCAATTGATCGAAATTTTATTTTCTTTGCACAATTGTTCTGTTCCAGTGTCTAGATTGCCATCCTTGGAGAGACTGAATAGGAGCAGCTTACTACTCCATCACCTTTCAGAAGTCTGAAATCCTCTACACAAATTTTCATACTATTTTTTTTCTAGCCTGTGAATCAATCAATAGGGTAAACTGCTAATGGCATTGTTTCCACAAGTGAGTGAGAATTCATTTTCACTAAACTGACAAGTATAATGAGAGAAGATATAAATTGTTAAGTGCAAGTAGGATGTATTAAGATACCTTGTAGGATGTATTAAGATACCTGAACTCCACTGAGGTTTTTCTGGATAGCGAGGTAGTTACCTTGTGTCTGAAAATCTTTAGTATCTAACATACTCTTATAGATATACATTGTTTGTTCAGTTTTTTTATGTTTTGTGTATACATTGTGTCTTATCAAAGTCATGTAAAATATTATCTGACAGTCAATTCCTGGTCTAGCTTTGAAAACACTGGCTCATTTCCCATGCTCTTCACTGTGATGATGTTAGTATTGTGGTGGGGACAGGGCCAGGAGTAATAAATTAGGCTTTAGCTAAATATTGCAACCTCATTCATTACCTTGTTCAATCTACCTTGTGGCAAAGACTCTTACAGATGTTTGTGCCCTGTTGAGGGCTAATAAGTTTAAGAAAACATGGAATGATAAATGATATATAATGTACTTTGTCTCTTGAAACTGGGGATGACTTATCTTTCTATTCCAAACCTTTAAACTAAATGCCAAAAAGTACTGTGCAGCTGTAATAAAAAGTAAGCTTGAGTCATTTGTAGAAAAACACATGCACCTTGAAATTATAATCTAAAGTGTAATAAATTGAACACATATGCCTGGAAAGTATTCACCATAGATTCACAGACTGTGGGAAAAGAACAAGAAATAACCAAGAGTTAAGCCCTCCCAGCGAAGGGGTGCCATGTGCGGGTCACTAGGGGGAGAGCCAGATGCCAGCCCCTAGCATCATGCAGGCTGGAAAACAGGAAGAGCAAAGCCCCTCCTCTGCTGCTCTGGAGAGACACAGGCTGCAGTGGTGGCTGTTGAGGTAAAAGACAATTTAATGCTCGTAGTGATTTTCATTTCACTGACCTTCCAGGTGTACAGCCCATAGTGCAATGATCTGTTCTGATGATAACATTATGGTGTGGGGACTCCTTCTGAAGGGGGTGGCCATTGTTAATTGGCTGTTATCTTGTTTTGAAATGTTGTATCATATTTATTCTTTTGTATTTTGAGTTTTATTCTATTTTTTTTACTGTAATATGTCTGATGGCATGGACATGAATTTCAAAGATAATAGATATATTATGATACCCAATTTGGATTGATTATAATTTTGTTTTGAAGTGCTTTTTGCATTCACTGTGTTGTTTGTATTTGTTGTATTCTGTTTTGTTTGGTTTTTACTATGTCTGAAGGTATCTTCAGCTATTTGGAGACAATGAGATGCATTATAGTGACCATTGCTGATTTCCTACTGTTTGGAAGCTCTGGGTCACTTGAACTGGTTTGTTTCAATTGGCTTGATTCTGTATTATTTTGCTGGGTTTTATTCTCTTAAAAATAACAAATATTAATTCAGCATAAATACATATTCATGATTTAGGAAGAGATCCTTGGATAAATACTGTAATACTCATTTAAAGAAACAACATGAGATTAATAAAATTTATCTTCAGCTTCTACAATTCAATTAGTTACTCAAAACTGTACTGATTATCTTTCAGAAAATAGTTGAGTTCTGTATACTGCTGCATGCATAACCTTGGTGAAAATTTTCTTAGAGATTCCTGCACACACGTTTTCAATTTCTTCTGTAAAAGCTAGAAGTGCAGTGTGCTTTTCCACAATAAACAATGATTTTCAAGTCCCCATAGGTAAAAATATGAAAGTAGTAGTATAACTTTTTTTTTTACTGAAAAGAGTATAGGTTTTCTTGGCATGTTCTGTGTTTCTCATGGTTTCTCATATGAGTTTCCATAAACCATGGAATGGGTAAAATATGATATGGTATTTTGTATATGTGTGTACTCCTGAACTATAAAGAAAGGTAAAGTCCATACTTTATAGGTAAATGGATGCAACTTGAGACCATACTCGTAAGTGAAACAAATTAGACTCATGGGAAAAAATCATATGGCCACCCTAGTATAAGAAACTGAATGTGAAAATAAGATCCAAAAGGTAAAATACATCACAAGAAAGGCAAAGAAACTGATCAAAAAGAAAAAACAAAAATTGGAATTGGGAAGCAGAAAAGAAAACAGTAAGTTTACCACTCATGCTGTTAGTTCATTGAAAGGAACAGTTAGTGTTTATATTGTTTGATCAATTTTGCCTGTGTATGTATGCTAATATAAGTAACTATTTTGAAGACAATAATATGCAATGTAATAAAAATTGTCCATTTCCTATCATCCTGATGTGAAATTCTATATAGTTTTTATTTTTTATGCTCTTTAAAATAAAATGTATAATACAATAAAACCTTAATGTAACAAGAATTTGAGAGATTCTTATTTCTCCAGTGGTAATAGGGTCAAAAGACAGAGGGTTGGAAAGGAGTATAAAAGTAATTATAATGTTTTATATCAATTCCACACAAGGAATGTAAACCTTCTATATGGCAAATGTAACAAAAAATCAGTTGAAGAAATGGAAAGAGGGAAAGATTTGTTTGACATAGTAGATTCTAAAAGGTCAATTTGAATAATAAAATGATGAATTTTTCATATTTGAGGGCAGAACAACATTTATCAAAAAATACAAAAGTTATCAATACTAAGCAAATAATAATGGGCTATAAAAATGAAAATGGGAAAATGGAAGATATGTGCATGTGTCATGAACTGTTTATTAATATTGTTGCATGATTGAGGTACACAATTATTGAAGTCCTTGTGTGAAGCTGATATATGAACATAAGACATGTCCATCATTTCAGTGCATTTACCCATGTCCTTTCATCCTCCCACTTCTCTGGGTCCGCCTCATTTTATCACTCCTTGTTTCTTATCATGTCTTTCATTTTTTTTTGGTTTGGTGCTATAATAGAGATAAACCTAAATGTTTATATCCAATTTATTTCAATAACATGGTCATCTCGGGGTGTATCAGTTTTCTTACAAATTAATCAAATTTATCTTTCTTTGTGTCATTGTAGTATCTCAGTGGTTATTTTTAAAGCATTGAACAGACACTGCTTAAAAAAGAATTTGTTTATATGTGAAGAGTTGGACAGCATCCAAATACAAGGTCCACATTGTAGAATAGAGTGTTGTACTTACAGAAAATACTGAGGGCGATCAGGAATATTCAGGTTACAATCACCCTCAGGGAAGAAGTCATAGAAGATATTGCTGCTACTGTTTCACAGTCTGCCCTGAAGCCTTATTCTCCTCAGGCAAGCTGTGTGGTATATTGCAACCACTGATACTGTGATATAAAAAAACTAACTGATTCTCCTAGACAGAAATGATAGCTTTCAGGTTTTTGTGTATTTTTACAAATAACACATGAGTCATTTACTATGTATGCTCCTCAGATAGGGAAAATGCTGGTTCTTTCAACATTTAAAAAAACATAGCCCAGGTAACTGCAGAGTAATATAGAAACACAGCTGACAATTAACTAACTATGACAATGTTTTGGAATCAGCAAAAAATTTTAATGATTTACATTGTGATATGAATGTAAAATTCCCTGAAATAAATGTGGTACGCACTTTTGCTGTGTTATTGCAATTTTAAATTTTATAATCACTTTTCTAGAAGATTCAGTGGCCATGTTTATCAGAAATTGACAACTTTTCCTATACTACATGTCATGTGACACTGTGTATAATAACAATTTAATGAATTTAAAATCTATGTCTCTGAAGGATGGATTCTGACTTTCTGTGTCAATAAGGAGGTGGCCTTCAGCGGGGTGTTTCCTTAAAGAGCTTGTCCTCTTTATGTCTGCTGTTTGTCCTCTGCCTCAGTGCTCCCATCTCAGTTCACATACTAGGAAGTTTGTCACAGTTTTTCAGCATAACATGGAATTCACATGGTTTTGCAGGAAGCAATCGCCACTGAAGATGTGACCATAGAATCCCCCCAGATAAATGGGACTCCTGGACACACCTCAGAGGAAGCTGTGCAGTAATGTGAGGCAGAAACCATCAGCAATTTGTTACACCTTGGTGAGTTTGTTTAGCCAACTTTCTATCGACCTATGCATGCACGTACTCTCATTCCTATATATAATATATCAAACATTGTCTTCAATACATGCTGCTTATCCCCCTTAGTTTCCCAGCCCTTGTCCTCATCAGCTCTTTCCCAATGACTTCTGCTTCATTCCTCCTTTCCTTCATCACAATTCTTGGAATTTCCACTGCAACTTTGACCCCACTATCCCTCATACTTTCCTGACCCTGTGGGTTAATTTTTCTCCCCTTCTTCACTTCCTGCCCCTCCCCAGGCTTCAGATCAATTTGATGTTTCTAAGTACCCTTCAAATATCCATGGGACAGAGCCAAGCTATTTATGCATTGCTGTGGCTTCTGAATGTTTGCAGGCATCGCCCTGTCCTCACCTGCATCTTCTGATTGCTCTGACCCTGCTCAGATTCCTCCAGTTCTACATGGTTCTATCTACACAGCTTCTGGTCCGGTAGCTTATGCTAGAATCCTTCTTAGACAATGGGGTCTCTTTAGGCCGAGACAGCACAGAGACTGAGGCCCTTGGGCAAAAGAAGAAAGGGAGAGAAGAGAAGAGCCTGCATTTTCTCAAAAGAGATGTATGGAAGATTCTAAACCAAAGGTTAAATAACATAATTTTGCATCCAGAAGCTTTTTTTGGACACAGATTCTATGGCTACAGACAGCATAAATGCATGAGATCCCAACCCCCTGAAACTGAGGGAGAGGACAAAGGGGGCATAAAAAGACCACAGAAACCAATCCATAGGCCCCATGTTGGGGACTCTCCAGTATGGAACCTCATCAATGTCAGAGATGTGTGTATTGATTTTTGCATTTAAACTCATTTTCTCTAGAAATCTTCATTACACTCCTTTCCTTTGTTATACTTGGCTGAGTCTGGACTGGAAAACATCATAAGATTGGTGGTGACAATGCTAACTAGACCTTCCTGTTCACCAGGGCATCCCATACAACTAGCATTGTTGTCTTCCTAACTACTTCTTCTGCACCTTGTTTTTCTTTTGGTGCCTATGTGGTCCTTTTCATGAAGGCCTGTGTCCCCCATGTCTGCTGCTACATGTACATTCATCTCTGTGTGCAAAGCACCATCTGTTCCCCATGCACCCATCCACCATTCTTTGTGCCTCTCTGTATCTATCTGTCCACTTCCAGTGCAGTCTCTCAGCGCACTGCTTTCCAATTTGACTCAACCCTCTGAGTTTCCACACGCAAGGCTCAGTTCCCTCCTCAGTCCTGCAGTACCTCTTCACATCCCTCTGTTCCTCCTCCCATCTCAAAATTTATTATCTCTGCTTCACACAGAATCTGTTCTACTTCCATATATCCTGAGTCCCTTCCACCCATTGCATTATCCCACACACCAATTCCTGTTTCTCTACTTTTTTTTGCAACTCCCCAAACATCTTTCTGTCCTTCTTGCCTCCAGTACTTTCTGCCCAACTCTTAGTTCTCCACTCCCCACCTTTCCACTGTTCCAAACCCCAGAACTCAGGTTCCTGCAGTCCCTTCTCCTGCCTCTTGGTGGAGCTCATTCTCACTCCACACTGAAGTCCAGAAGTTGGAAAGCCCATTTTTCTTGAGCTCTGCCAACCTCTTGGCATGGGAGTCCCCCACAGCAGGTTGCTTATAGAGGCTGTTAATTCTCCCAGACTTCTGATATTGGAAGAATGTAAAGACAAGTGTTTCAAGCTATTGTGTCTCCTTCATTAAAAATTCCAGCTCATCACCTGTGGTTAAACTAGACATTGCTTCTCCATTTTTGCTACAGTTACACACAGACAGTGCTGGCTCTTGAAAGGAGCAAGTGGGTGGCTGGCACATATCCTGATATGTAAGAAGCCCCTTTTTAAAAATATTCTTAAGACACTGTGCTTTCATCTCAGGTTTACATTTTCCCATAAATTCACAGATATAAGGCACCTATTTTTTAATGATTTATGCTCTGCTCCATGCCCACACAGTCACTCTATCCTGGAACCTTGCTCCCAAATCCAGCTGTGTTATAAATTAGACACTGTAGAGCTGAGCACATGGCTCATCTCACCTTCCCTCAGAGTCACTTTCCTGAAATTATATTTAATTAAAGAGTTGTTAGCTCTGATTGTGCACTGGTAGCACTGACATTGTCATAAAAACGTCATTCTTTAAGACAGATAAACTGACACGGAGGGTCACATTTATGCTTTTCTCTCGTTTGGCGCTAAGCACACTGGCAGTGTTCTCAGTCATAATATTGATGGGGAAGCTAACTGCACTGTGTTTGTGATGACACTTTTTATTCCTTCATGTTGATTTCCTATGGAGCTAACATAAGATGAATGACAGAAAATTCCTCAACAGGAGTTTTGCTTTGAAGAAAAGGAATTCCGAACCGTTTCCATCCAGAATACATTCTCCTACTAAGTCTAGGGAAATCTATGTAAATTCAGTATCAACCACTGATACAGTCACTGATGTTTACTGAGCTCTCCAAAAAGTTTGAAAATGGCCCTGTGATTTTTGACACTAGAAAAAATTACAGATATATGTGGAGTATTTATGGGCCATACCTGCACTTTTTAGGACCTCTATACTGACAATAATGTGTACAATTTATGTTCAGTGTACTGAAACATACTGTTAACTGTAATAAAGTCTTAATAATTTAATGAAATACAGGTCATTTTGCTACCTTTTACATTCCTACTAATTTCCTCAGGTCCAAAGTCATCAACAGTAAAAGAGTTCACACATTATAATTCAAATGAATTTACAATATGGTTTTGGATTGGAGTGAGACATTAAAAGTGTCCTTGTGACCAACTGAAATTATTTAAGGTTGTATATAATTCATGCAAATATAGTCCAAATATAATTACAAGTAATGATGAAATCATGATGAAGAAAACTTTCTAAAATTTCACAGAAATAAAACTGCAATATATTTTAATGCAATTGAAATTTCAAAAATATAAACCTTCTGTATAACTTCTATAGTAAAAATTACAGAAATAACATGTGGAACACAAGACGATTAGTGATATTCATAGAATGTGGGAATATGAGCTATGCAAATATAAAATAGTTGGATATTTATGGTTAAAATATTCATTTGTAAATCTACAAATTATGTTCTCTCTCTAAAAGTAAGGAATGAGCTGCTAAAATGTGTGATAGCTTATGTACGGCAGACCTGCCAGCTAGAGCACTCATTGTGAATCCTTAAATGCCTGCTGTGGCCTCTGAGGATTCATAGAATCTCATGCTGTTAGACTCTGGAAGGTGCTGTGGGTGCAATCTGACTTGGCCTGCATGTTCTTGAACAAAAAGTCTTACTGCAGGATGGCTTTACTGAAGGACGGTTTCAATGACTCAGGATTAGAAATGTGTTGTGGGATGAACTTGTGCCTCAGCTTAATTCACTGGCACATGTAGAGAAAAAATATGAGACGTGATGTATTGATTGGAGATGCAGAATTTCCTGTATTCATTTCTGCAGTGAAGACTTCTGGTGAGATAAAGAGATGGAGGTAGAATCACAAATGGATTATAGATGCCCAGTGAGCTAGCAGGACAGAGACTCAGTGTCCATGCATGATGCAAAGATTCTTTTCAAGAGATTGGAAAATACAGCAAGTGAAGAAGTACCACTCTTTGTAAAAAAATATTGCCTCCAAAAGTAAAGGAACTTTTTTTTGCCCTTTAATTCATCACAAAATCATGTATGTCCAGTGCTAATATTGTCCTCTCTTTAAAGTGAGAAATGATTTTAAGTATGATGCATTGATCACAGTGACCTTCAAACAAACAGTAATAAAATATTTAAAATTTTGAGGTATTTTCTCATGCTCCCATTAGAGAAAAAAAAAAAAATATATATATATATATATATATATATATATATATATGTGTGTGTGTGTGTGTGTGTGTGCGTGCAACCTACAATATTTTCTAGAACATAGCAAGCACTTTGGAGTGTTTGGAAATTAATGTAGGACGGGCTGACTTTTCCTAATATAACTCCATAATGATCTCTCCTATTTACTCTCCTTTTTCAGTAAGGCTTATATCTTCATTCTTGTTGGAAGAACCCAATCAACGTGACCCCTTTGTGCTGAAGAATCTCGGCTGTGATTAGTGTCAGGTGTGTGCAATCTGGGTTCCTTCCCTGCCATGTGGGCCTGATCAGGTCTGTTGAGTGGTTTCCTCTGTATAAAGGGAAGTCCCGCAGAGCACTCATTTTCCCAGTGATTCAGGAACTCAAGGGTTCACGGGTTTGTGGGAAGAGTGAGTGGATTCTTGGCCAGGGAGCCTGCCTCACAATCCACAGATCTCTACTTTCTGCCAAATTGCCTTTGGGGAATTCCCTGGAAATAATTAAACGTGAGTGTGACTCTTTTAAAACTGAATTCTGTCGATTGTTGGACACCTATTATATGAAAGCACTGTCTTTTCCTCTTTAAACTTTATTTGATCAGCAGTCACTTCTGCATTCCCAACACCTAACTGTGATTATTTTAACTTCTTTACATTTTTCTCTCGCAGCTATGTCAAGCAACTGCTTCCTTCAATTTTAAGATGTATTTTGGCAATGTCTAAAACTTCCAGTCATACTTTGTTATGGTGTTTAATTTTTTTGACTAAATTGTAGATTCTTCATAGTGATGGTCTTATTTATGGTTTCTTCCCTACTTCCATGTGATACTGTGTGATCAACAGGATGTAGAGCACATCCTTCACTCCCAAAAACCTGTTCAGAACATTGAGCTATATCTGATTTTTAATCTAATGGAGACTCCTGAATAATTTATACATTTTCCCCTGTATTAATGTCTTATGTATATTGTCATATAATTTTTAATTGTAATCATAATATTTGGATTAGTTTCTTTATGACTAATAGAAATCCCTTATGAAAATATAAATGATGTTTGCAAAATATATTCCAGAGAAGATTTCTTGAATTTTCCTGCTTTGAAAATTTTACACAATGCAATATCACATAAAACTTTTACTTATTAAATTCTAGTTTCTCAAACATTGTTCCAAAGCATTTAAAGGCTAAAACCTCAAGCCTTTAGTTTCATTTCACTGATATTTTTCCTTTGTAATACACTTATTTCGTAGAATATTTATTAGATTGGTAAGTTTTGCAGATGACCTCTTTAATGTAGAAGTTTTCCTCTGTTCTTTCACAGGTACCAGTAGTTCAGAGGGAAAAAAACATTATAATAATAAGACATTTTATACAAATATGAGACTTGTATAAGTGAAGTTATGGGATATTTATGTCTATTTTGTGATCATCAAAGTGTCAGCCCTCCTTAGACTGGCCTCTGACAAAGCTCTATCCCCAAAATGTTCAGAGGATGCTGGGCCTGGAGGTATTCACCAGGTGCAGTAACACAAAGCATCCACTGCCTCATTGCACTGCTGCACATCTCCGTGATCACCTGCTGCACTGTGCCTCTGGAGATTCAATCTTCCTTCCTCATTAACCCTCAGCCAGAATCCAGAAGACAGTGCAGATACCACCTTCCCTTTTCACTTTCCCTTGTATACTTGATTTTCATTTTTTTATATACTCCAATTTAAACATCAGATCTTTTCTGGTTCTCAGGAATTATTTTCCTTGTTCTTTCTTTGCAAAATCGTTATTTTGCAGTGTATTGATTATAAATCTTGGAGAGACTGATTTGGTACTACTTGACATCCAACACCTTCTGAGAAGTGTGAAATCCTCTCCACAAATTTTAAAGCTTTTATCTTGCCTCACATGTGAGAGAAACCCTACAGGAAACTGCTAATGGCGTTGCATCCACAGGTGAGTCAGAAGACATTTTACAACAAACTGACAAACCCACTGAGAGATATAAAGGGTTGAGTGCAAGCAGGACATATTAAGATCTCTGAACTCCTTTAAGACTTTGCTTAACAGTAATGTAGGTATCTTGAGTCTAAAAGTCATTAATATCTAATACAGTTTCATATATGCAATACACATATATATATATTTATATATTTATATATGTTTGTTTTCAATTTTGAATATTTACATGCATATATTCTATCATATTAAAAGCAGGTGACATATTGTTCTCTCACATTCAATCCCTGGGATATTTTGGAAATCGCTGCCTCATTTCCATGCTCTTCACTGCAGTGATACTTGCATTGTGGTGCAGACAATGCCAGGAAAAACACAGCATTAGCTAATCATGGCAACCTAACTCATTACCTTGTTCAATCTACCGTGTGTCAAAGAGTCTTAAAGAAACCTGTACCCTGTTGTTCAGCAATGAAACGACTTTAGGTAGACATGGAATGATAAATCATCTATAATCCACTTTGATCTAAACTTGGAGAGAACTTATCTTTCTGTTCAAAACCTTCTTTAAAAGATACTCATAAAATGTTCTGTGCTGCTGGAAGAAAAATAAGCTTGAGTAATTTGTATCAAAACAGGTGTACCTTGAAACTGTAAACTAAGTGAAATAAATCAGACACACGTGGCTATAAAGAAGTCACCATGGATTTGCAGACTGTGGGGAAAGAGCAAAAAAAAACCCAGCAAGAAGTAAGGCCTCCCTGTGAATTGACACCAAGTGCATCCCTATAGGGGGACAGGCAGTTGCCAACCTTTTCCTGTGAGTGAGTGCCATTTACAGACTGCAGGGAAGAGAACAAGAATTGACCAAGAAGTCAATCTGCCCTCTGAATTGGCACAAACTTTGGGCTACTGGGGGAGAGGTAGGTGCCAACTGCTTCCTTAACACAGGCTGGAAATCAGGAAGAGTCAATTCCCCTCACTCACAACATAAGCAACCAGTTTATCTGGAGAAACACAGGCTGTGATGATAGCTATCGAGCTAAAACACATTTGAATGATTGTAGTGCTTAGTGTTTCACTGACTGCAGGTCTAAAGCCAATTGTGTGATCATCTGCTCACAACATAACCATAGGCAATGTAGCATATGGGGCGGGGTCTCCTTCTGAATGTGGTAGCCATTGCTAATTCCCTTTTATCTTGTTTTGAAGTCCTGTATTATTTTTATTGTTTTATTGTTTTGTTGGGTTGGGCTTTATGCTATTTTGTTTTGTTTGGTTTTGGTTTTATTATATCCAATGGCATGGGCAGCTACTTCAAAGATAACATGTTTTAATATGGTAGCCATTTTGGATTATCTTGTTTTGAACTCCTTTACTACATTCATTGTTTTGTTTTTATTGGTTGTGTTCTGTTGTGTTTTGTTTCAGTTTTTCTCTGTCTCAGGTTATCAGCAGGAATTTTGGAGACCGTTAGAGGCATTATATCATCTTTATTAATTCCCTATAGTATTGAAGTCCTGTTTCAATTACACTGTTTTTTTTTTTTTGGATTGGCTTTATTCTGTTTTATTTTGCTTGGTTGTATTCTCTTTAAAAAAAAGAATTCACCATAAGTCCATAATCATGATTTAGGAAGACACCTTAAGATAAAAACTGTAACACTCACCTGTGGAAAAATCATGGGATTAATAAAATTCATGTTCAGCTTCTACAATTGCATTAGTTTCTCAGAAGAGTAGTGATTAGCTTACAGACAATTGTGATGCTGCTGAATGCATAAACTTTGTCCAAATGTAAAATTCCTGCACATGCATTTTCAGTTTCTTCTTTAAAAGCCAGCAGTGTAGTGTGTGTTTTTTTAACAAACAATAGCTTTCAAGTCCTCCATAGGTAAAATATTTAAATATTGATAAAATATTTTTCCTTTCTGAAAATTGTATACATTTTCTTAGCAGATTCTACATTTCTCATGGTTTCCTTTATATGAGAAATTCCCATAAATTGAGAAATGTATAAAAAGAATGTTCTATTTTTGTACAATGGTGTGCTCTTCAGATAGAAGTAAAGATAAAATTGAGCCTTTCATGAGTAAATAGATGCAACTTGAGACATACTCAAAAGTGAAACAAATTAGACATCCTTGGCTTGATGTTGAATTGTTCCCTAATGTAGAAAACTGAAATTCTAACTAAGATCCAAAAAGTGTAGTAGATAATATGAAGTGGAAATAAAATGATCAAAAGGAAATAATGAATTGGGATTGGTGCAAAGATAAAGAATGATATCTCTCTCTCTCTCTATATATATAGGTATATATATGTGTATATATATGTATAAGCTAAGATAAATGTGATACACATCCTTTTAGTTTTTGAAAGGAAAATTTAGTGTTTATATTGTTTGATCAATTTTGAATATGCACATATGTTAATATGCACATATTTTGAAGACAATATTAAGAAGTATAATAACAATTTATAATTTCATAGTATCATGATTCGAAACTCTGTATAGTTTTGATTTTTAAATTCTCTTTAA
>PVJX010045025.1:0-12914 GCA_004027295.1 Dolichotis patagonum | reverse complement strand
GTTTGGCACCCACTCTCCTCTCACCCAGACACCAACAGCCAACAGCACTGGCTGACCTATCTGGGAGGGTTTGGCACCCACTCTCCTGCTCACCCAGACACCCCAGTTCCCCAGTGAGATTTCCGAGATCCACAGGCTTCAAGCACGTGCATACCACACTGCCATGACACATCTCCCTGCTCTGGAACTCGACGGGGGTGGGGTGGGGGTGGGGGGGACCTGCTGCGGGGACGGCAGTGTCCTGAGGAAGGTACTTGTTTTCTCTCCAGGACAGAAGCCACCCTCCATCTGGCGGGCAGAGCCCTCTGATATATGCCATGCTTTTTTGGATCTTGCTGCCAACTCCCAAGCATGGCAAATGAACCAGATACAATAAATGACTATACTCATCTTGATGGTGCCTTCTCCATCCTTCATTCCATGTCAATAAAACGAGTACTCTTCATCCCTATCACAGTGGCACTATGGCAACAGCTGGGAAGGATCATCCTTCCCACGTGTGGCCCCGATCCACACCTCCGCCCCAGTTACTAGGCATGGAGCTGGTGGTGCCTCTTTATGATGCCCCATCCTGTCTGGCACAACATTTGAAAGGACAGTCAGCCCTAACCTTTGCTCCACACTGGCAAGAGCAACCCACTTCTCCAAGCAGTCACCAACTGGACCCTAGGCCACCATCCCCAAATTGCCAGAGTGAGAACAGAGTGGGCCCGACCTCACTGAGGGGCACCACAAGCCAGCTGCTGGGGTTACTTACATCTCTCACTGTCATTCTGGTCAGCAATGGCCTCCTCCAGGGCGACCGACTTTGGCTTTTTGTCTTGATTTCCTTTCAACCTTTCCCAGTCGGCTGGGTTGAATTTGCACACCTCGGACTCTTTGGTTGCTGGGTGGCCACCTTCTCTCTCTTTCATCTCCAACTCTGAGAAGCGCATCATTGCACGCTAGAAAGAGAACGGAGATGGAAAAGAAAAAAAACAACACCTTACCATAAAAGCTATTTCATGTGCCTTACACTAAAGGAAAGTATTTTCATAGAAAAGTTTGCCCAAAACCAACCACAAATTATGAGATACAACTCAGATATTTTAAAGTTTAACAGATAAAATGTAAGAGTATCTACTATATGGAAGTAGCCACACATTCTTTATCCATAAGGTTGTATGTATATAGATATAGATGCGCTGTGTATGTATAGCCATACATACACTGTTGCATAAAGACAGACATTCTCTTCTCAAGGTAAATAAAACAAAACAAAAACACAATGCAAAGAAAACAAAAGAAAAACACAACAGAAAAGAAACAAAATGCACAATGAATAAAGACGACCATGGCCCACAAACTTCCCTTTGTATATTTGGAAATGAAATTTAACTCAAAAGGTTTATGTAAGATTCTAGTAATAAAAATTTGAAGAACTGACCTCACAGTAAGCAGCGGGTAGACATAAAATACTGTCCTCTTGTAATCCTTCCATCTATGTAATTAAAATGGGCACTCAATGGATCATTTAGATAACTTCATCCATTTTTATAAGCATAAACCAATTTTTTTCTTAACATTGCAAAAACAATTTGGCTTTATTCATCTTTTAATTAAAAGTAAAATATCTTAAGGAAATTCCTATACAACATCTATCATAATTCACTAGCAAATTAAATACATAAGCTATCCCTTTAAGCGACCTTTTTCTTTCTTTTTGGTGAAAAATTTGAGATTCCCACAGACATAACTGCTGCTACACATCTCCTCTAAGTACCAAGTAAGACATTCTAAGCAGTGCTTCGATACATACTTGCTATCTTACAGGCAGAGAAATCAAAGCAATTGATAGGTAAATGTCATGCAGCCTTTAGACATCCTTCACAATAATTAAAACTTGTTATCAGCATTCCAGTGGAGTTCTCTTACAATCTACAGAGTAACTTAAAAAAGTATCCAGACACAAAAAGTATCCGCTTAAGAGCTACCACTCATATCCCCTCACTGAGCACATTTCATACACTCAAGTAATCATAAGTGTCATTAACCAAATCTGCCTGGTGCCCTGCCCTCCACCCGTGCACATTACAAAGCTGACCACCCAAAAGGGCCCTGAAGTTCTGGTGGGGGGCTCACCTGCAATGCCCTCTGCTCCCGGCTGAGCTGACTGGAATCTGCATACAGTTCCGTAGTGACACACTTGAATCGGTCACCCACATAACCTGCTGAGTTTGCAATTCTCTTTGCCAGCTTAGACGGCTTCGGTTTCAGAACTTTGCCATCATTTGATTCTGCCTCATCGGCTCCATCTTTGGTATAGGTGGGGGTGACGTCCACACTTGGAGGGGCACCGCCCATACAAAATGGTTTGGGATCCTCTTGGGTTTTACCAAAAGTTCCGGCGGGGCCATCGCTCCCCACAGTTTGCTCCAGGAAAGGAGTTGCCACTGGCACCCCTAGGTTCTCTTTGCTGGTTCCTGCTGGGACACTGTCCTTGCTTGAGCAGAAGACTGCCTGGCCTGAAGGCTGTTTGAAAGCGTAAGCTTCGTGGAAGTCGCTGATGCGCCCCAACTCCTCACGGAGAGTGATGAAATCTCGGTGCTGCTGCAGTGTGGGCTCTGTTGGGGGCTTGGTGGGCTCCGCATTCTGGGCCACGCTCTCGCTGGTGAAGCTGGGTTTGGACACGCTGGCCTCGGTTTTATTATCCGATTCTTCTCGGAGAAGGTCTACGTAGACAAGCTTGTCACTTTTGGCAACGGCTTTCCCTTGATTCCAGCTGGGGTTTGGCTTCAGGTTCTTTTCGGCAGGGACTTCTGGGTGTAACTTGGTGCTACTGGCTTCCAGCATTTCAGAAAACCGACTGCGGAGAGCTGGGTCCTCATAGCGGGCTCTCTCATGGGACCGGGACCTCCTTTCGGGTTTCTCTTCTTTAGTGATTTCTATGGGCGTGTGTGGAATCAACATGGGATGCACCATGCCTAAGCCCAGGGCATCTTGGTAGGTCACAAACTCTGGCCTGCCTGTTGGCAGCCCATAGGGTAGGCCAGGCTTTGGGGCAAGGTGCCCAGGAAACAGACTGCCATTGGGTAGCAACACTGGGTGAGGGTAGACAGGTCCTTTGCCATGTAAAGAGAGGGGACTTATAGCGATGCCCTCAGGCGCTGGGTAAGGGAGGTAACTCCTGGGGTAGGGAATTGGTGGGGACCTGAATGCCTCATTTGGAGATAGAAATATTGAGCTTGGCGGGAGGCCATTCTCGTTTGCTTTGAAACTGGGTTCTGGGTTGCTGGCTTTGGTGCCCTTGCTGCTGGTACTGCCACTGTGCTTGGCAGGCGTGGTTGGGGGCTGGCCCACGTGCTGAATGACGGATGGCGTGGTATCCACGGAGCTCCTGCTGGTCTTGGTGCCATCCGTGTTGGCATTGGGGGCTGGCGACGCAGAGGCAGGGCGGCCTGCGCTTGACACTGACCCTGAAACGTTAGTGATCACAGCGTCTGTGCCACCCATGCGGGGACACGAGGAACTCCGCTGCTGCGGTATGGCCCAGTCCAGCGCCTTGTTTTTCAGGGACATGCTTTTGCCATTGTTCTCTTCGTTGGGACTTGGCCCAGGCACCACCCAGGATGAGGGAGCAGTGCTAATGATTTCAGATCTATAGATAGTACAGCCGTTTCCTGGAGGAGATAATGTTTCTTTTGGAATCTCACTTCCAGACAGCACTAAGCCACTGCCAGCCCTGCTGTGAACCAGGACCGTGGGTGCCATCTTTTTCATGTGGTCAGCTTTGGAAGCGTCTACATCCACCACCTTAGAAGACAAGTCTAGTGGTTTGTCTGTGACGTCTTTGGTAACGGTCTGCTTCTCCAACAGAGGCGGCGAACCCCCATCTTTTCTGTCTTGAACCGTTGCCTTCCTGGGGTGCCCAGGCACTGGCTGGGCACTCTCTCCCCCTTCTGCACCTTTGGAATACTTGCCATTGGAGAGCCTGGCCACTGGGAACTCGCTGCTGACCGTCATGTATGGCTTCGACAGGGTGACCGAGGGGGATGTGGAGATTCTGGCATAGTGCTTGTGGAACTCAGAGTAGGTATCTGCGGTGGGCTGGGCAGGAAGGTGGACGCGGGGTGAGGGCCGAGGCGAGGGGGGCAACAGGAGAGCCGTGTCCCCAGGCAGGCCACTGGAGACTGCCTTGGCAGAGGGCACCCTGGGCTGTTTACTGTTCTGGATGTGAGGATAGGTGTGGGAGTCGACCGGGTTCCCAGGGCTGACACCCATCTTCCATGGGAGGCTTTTGTCTGCACAATGGACGAGAGGTGGGATGGCTGGGGAGGCCGAAGGTGTTGAGAGCCTCATGGGTGAAGCCAGGGACGATGGGATGTGGGGACTGACGTAGTGAGGGGGCGGCAAGTACAGAAAGCGTTCCCCATTGGTGCAGACGGGAGAATACAGTGGCTGGGCCAAGCTGTAGGACTGCTGAGGTAGCAATGCCTTGTACATGTTCAGTGAATACTTATTTGGCGAGTCGAGGAAAGGATAGATGGCTGGCGTGGCCCCTTCCATGTAAGGATTGACCCAGGGCAGCCGCAGGTAACTAGCACCATTGATGTTGAGCGGGCTCTGTTTGTCGCTGGCAGGCCTGTCCAAGCCCAGGGTTTCCGCTGTGGCTACAGCACTTTTTTGTATTCCAGGCGGTGTTTTGTATATAGCACTAAAGCCATTTGGGGGTTTTCCAGAGACGGCAGAAGCCTCCACTGTCTCAGGCGTAGTCGGTTTGAACTGCATCTCTGGGTTTCTTTCAGAAGAGAAGCCAAGGCCACCAAGAGTGCTCGTGGCAGCCTCTCGACTTTTCTCTGAGCCCAGTCCACACAAGCTGGAATAGACGATGTTTCCCGGAACTCGGAGCCCTTCCCGGATGAGACCTGTGCGGTCCATGCTCAGTGCTGCCAGGCCATCGATGCGATGGGCGGTACTTGTGTCCACCTTTGCGGAAGGACAACATGTGTGTTACTTGGGACACTCCAAGCAGCAGCATAAGCCCCAGAAAAAAACAGCCAACTAGGTCATATGCCACCCGACTTACAGTCAGAGCACTGCCCCCTTCTCCTTTTCTAAACCCTTCTGCAGCCTGCCTTCTTGCCCCTGCTCAACGGGACCTCTGGAAGCAAGCAAAACGTCGGTCCCTTTGGACTGGAGGCCCAAACATTAATCCAGCCATCTATGAACTCTGGAAAATTCACCTTTTCAGCAAAAATTCTTTGCTGCAACTGAGAAGACACCAACTGCAAAATTCTCCACAACCCCTTACAGGCTACCGGACCCACACTAAGCCTCTGAGTCCAGTTAGGGTTCAAGGAGTAGGTGTGTTTATTTCATTTGTCCTGGAGGACGTAGGAAGGCATCATTTAACAGGACAAGAAACAATCTTCAGTGGGACAGCCAGAATGGAGAACTTTGGCTGTCTCGTTTCTAAATCAATAGAGGCCCAGGTGTCGAACTGTGGTTGTGCCTTTTGACTTCCTATCCCTAGTGCCGAACAGACAGCCTGGGTTTCTTGACTTACTGGAATGGTAAACCCAAAGGGGCGACACGGAGGCTGGAAACATACCCAGCTGGGAGCACTGATATGGTGTGCAGCTCAAAGAAAACGAGGCAGTACACATCCCACCAATCAGTAGGGCATGGGATCCATTATGCGGTCCATGCTCAAAACAAACACACCACCCAAGAACACCAGAAGCGCTTGGGTGGGACCTTGTCCTGCGCCAGAGGCTTTCTGCTCAGCTGGGCCTTGGGCCTCTTAATGGTATGCCAATTAATGCACAATTGATTACACATCACTGATACTCTGATACCATGTCCACAGAAGTCATTAATCTCTTACCACGTTGTGGTTCAAGGGATTCTCTTCCCTCAGTTCCAGTCTGGTTTTTGAAGCGTCACCATCATTTACAGGAATTTTCCTATTTAAAAGGACACACCAACTTCATGAGAACACCCTTTTGTTTTTTTGTTTTGTTTTGTTTTGTTTTTTGACACAGGGTCTTGCTATGTAGTTCAGACTGGCCTTGAACTTGCTATGTAGCCCAGGCTGGTCTTGAACTTGTGGCAATCCTCTTGCCTCAGCCTCCCAAGTACTGAAATTATAGGCATGAGCCACCACACCTGGTGAGAACACCCCTTTTGTAGATCTCCCCAGATCACATCAGTTTCTACCAACCTTTTCTCTACATATCCATAACTCTCTCCCAGACCCATTTTGAAAACTGCCCCCAAAATGTAGCTCAATTCAACCCAGAAAAACAAACAGGACAGGATCTTGCACATATAGGGACATGAATCACAAATGTCCCCAAGGTGGGTAAGCCAGAATTTAAGAACTGTTTCTTTCATATGACTTTTTTCTCTAGAAACGCTAAGCCCTGTCCTAGCCTATGCATACACAGTGTCCTGAAGGCCAAAGATGAGGGTCATGTTGGGAGGCTGGAGACTACGGGTTGGACCCCTTCATCAACCACTTTCTACAGTGGCCACCAGGGCAAGTTGTTTGTTTTTGTTTTATGAGGGTCTCGCTGTGTACTTCAGGCTAGCCTTGAACTAGAGGTGATCTTCCTGCCTCAGTCTCCCAGTGCTGAGATTATAGGCATACACCACGCCCAGCCCCAGGGCAAGTTTTTAAAACTTTTCTCAAAACAAAATTAGGGACAATGTCCTATGCAAGTGGTTTCCATGGTGATAATGAAGTCATATGTGACTGCCTTTATCAAAATGATGGGGGGACACACATTAGCGTCACATAAATGTCAGCTGCTCTGAGCTGAAGAGGAAGCTGTGCGTCTGTGCTAGGCTGCTGCAGCTGCCCTGGGACTTGTTATCAGAAAGCATCGATAGAGGAAGTGCTCAGTGCCAACGTTCAAATCCCCAGGATAACACTGTTCACAAGCAGCAGAGGAAAAGTTTCATCATGACTCCAAAGAACAGCTTCAATCACCTGCTGCTTAGTGCCACTACCTCATTCCAAAATGACTGATTAGGAGCCCAAACCCAGAGCTGCCCGGCAGCTCAAGCCAGGGGCTAACAGCCCCACCAGGCAGGCAGCAGAGGGTAACCCAAGCCCTGGGGCTCCACTCAAGGCAAGGGTGACCACATCCCCGTTCATTACTGAGCAAACTATTTGTTTTAAAAGCACATGGAATGCTGATCCACCTGGGCCCACACTCCTCTGACATTTAGAGTTAAAGCGGCATATAGACTGGGATTAATTCTCCTTCATAAATATGAAATAATAAATTAAGGACGAAAGTGCACTGAAAGGCCGCTTTAGGGGCTAATCTTTTAAAGGGCGGCAATGCTTCGCTGAGGTGGGTTGCCTGTTCAAACTGTAAATCAAGGGCCGCCAGCTAGGTTGGAGATCCCCACCCCACCCCCAGCCCTTCTGGGTCCCCTCTGGCTGGGAGGAAGTGAGGGGGGCTTCAGCATGGGCTCTGCTCAGAAGTGCGGGGAAGGTGACCAGCTCTCCCTCCCCAGGCCTGGAGCGGGTGGCCACATTCACCTGTCTTCACTTGTCCCACACATGCGGACCCTCTCGCTGTTCATCCAGCTGTGAACGTTCCCATACAGGGGGGTTGCTGAAAGCATGTCGTCTTCTTGGATGGCAGCTTTGCTTCAAACGTCTAGTCTGTTTAAAAAAAGAAAAACAAAATCCCAGGAGGTTGAGTAAAGGACAGCCAAACGGGGAACTAGAAGGCTTCTTTTGAGGCAATTCATACAGGATGCAGGCTGTGCTTGATGGTCTACAGATGTCCACAAGCTATGGGCCCTCCTGACCCAAAAGAACATTGCGTGTGAGGGGGTGCAGCTTCCCTGGCAGGAGGCAGTTGGGTCGAGCAGTTTAAAGCAAAACATGTGGCCCCGTGCCAGCCTGCCCCCTTTTCCCAACCTATGAAAGTGTGGTGGTCAAGGGAAAAAGTCATTCTTGCCACTGACTGCAACAGAAGGGAGCCTTTACTCAAGCGAGGGCTACAGCAATAGCTACAAGGGCCACTGCCCCGAGGTGGCACTGCCAGGCACAAGCTGATTCTTCTTGGGGCTGAAGGTGAAAGGCTCAACGCTGAAGTGTTGGCCACAGATTGAGCTCTGATTCCTTACTAGGGCTGAACTTCTGATGTTGTGTGTGCAATTTATAGATTGGGGGTGAAAGAGTTGGTGGACAGCTCAGCCGCCCCACCCAGGAGCCCTAGATTAGATTAAGCACCTAACCCGGGTGGTTTTGCCTGGGAGCTGCAGAGGGAGGAGGCTGAGTAATTCAATGACGCTTGTTCGCTGGGGACAAGAAATCATTAGCGAGCGCACAAGTCTTTGCAGCCCAGGCTGATGGGCTCCGATCGTCGGTCGGCACACTGGGAGCCGGGAAACGCCACCCATTCTCCACCTCCTTCAAGGGGGAAAGACTACCCAGGCAGAGGAGCCCAGACCACCTCCCCCCTTACCTTCTCTGCCCACCGCCCCCACCCACATCACATTCTAGTTTGCTGCATGAGTGAAGGGTCAGGACAAGCTGCATTTTATTAACAGGATTATCACGGCGCGTGATTTATCCTCGTGCAGGATTTTAATTGCTCTTTGGAGGTTGAGCCGTTTCTTTTGACTGCGCTTCAGCCCATATCCTGCTGTTAAATGCTGGGTTAATAAGTAGGGGAGCCTTTAATGCCTGGGACCATGGCCCTCGGCAATTCCCTGCTCACAAACACATCTCAGTTTCCCTTGTCTGGGACCAGCCGTGGCAGTTTCCCACTGGACCCAAACCTGAGTGTAAAATAATGGGTGTGCAGAGCATCAGGGGAACTTTTCTTTCTCCTCCCTCATACATCCACCCACACAGTTTCCGAAAGCCCAAAT
Source organism: Dolichotis patagonum (assembly GCA_004027295.1). NCBI lineage: Eukaryota > Metazoa > Chordata > Mammalia > Rodentia > Caviidae > Dolichotis > Dolichotis patagonum. Next base: position 4,034 of record PVJX010045025.1, on the reverse strand, counting down.
GTTCCCTAAGTCGACACATTTCCTTTGTTAGCAGGAGAAAATATGCAAATGCTTGCTTTTACACTTTAGCACAGGGAGGAACAGACTGCCAGGTCGTCGGTTGGTTGGAAGAACCAGGTCTGGGGACTCTTCTGCCACAGTGACTGGAGGCGGGGGTGGGGGAGCGCCCCAGCCCTGAATCCAAAAGCTAGGCTATCCTTCTGCGTGTCTTTGTCCCTAACTAGGTCTTTTGTCCACCGGCGTCCCCCACCCATAGAATGTCGTCTATTAATCAAAACCCACATGCACATGCATAGTCAGAGTTCAACAATGAAGCTGGAAGGGAAAGAAGGGCCAGAGGAAGAGGCAGAAATCTGCAGAGGCATCAGCGGGCGGGGTCGGCTTCTGGGAAGCTATTTCCCTAGGAAGTACACCTTTTTCCCTTGGGCAGACCAGACCTTTCCAAGATGCTAGCCACAACTCCCCACTGAAAGACCAACTCAGGTGTTGGCTAAAACTGGTGGGGGTGGGGATCATGGGCTTTTTTCCCCTTGGTACTGCAAATATACAAAACAAGTGAGGAAGGCCACACCACCAGTGCTGGACAGACCACAAAGCACATTCCATGGTGTGTCCCCTTCGCAGCCTCTAGTGTCCATTCTACCAACAAAAGGAAGGCATTCTGGGTGGTCTAACAGAAAGAGAAAGTGGAGCATCGTTCCTTGGTGCCAGTGTGTCTTGGTCATGGGGCTGCGGCAGTGGCACTGCACGCAGCAGGGTATCCCCTCAGCGCACACTGATGAAACACAGACATTCCATCAGGAGCACAGCGGTTGTTCAATCAAGCTCCTGAGGAAAAGGATGAAGGGAGAAACATGTACGTAAGAAAAGTCAACCTTCTGGTGTCCTTTTAGACAAGCTGCTTTGCCAGGTGTGGTAGTGCATGCCTGTTAATCTTAGTATTTGGGAGGCTGAGGCAGGAGGATTGCATGAGTCTGAGGTCAGCCTGAACTACATAAAAACCTGTCTCAAAAAACCAAGTAATAAATAAGTTAAATAACCGAGATGTCTCCTCCACATCTCCCTGAGGAGCCAGTTTGGAGAAGGGGCTTTAGGGCACCTTACTGAGGAGCAAAATCATCAACAGCAGCAGCTACTGCCACTGCCCACAGGGTGCCTAACTACCACCCCAAAAAGGCCTGTGCCACCCCTCTCTGGAAAGTGGGGCGGCCTGGACTCAGGGCCAGGGCAAGGTAGCCTGGAGGTGCCTGGGACCCCTGAGTGCTCACTCTTCGCCAGGGCTTGTCCTTCAGGGTTTTCAATATTAATGCTGCACAGATAAATGACACCAGCCATCAGAATGAAATGCTCTCACATGCACAGGGTCAGATGGAGGGTTCAGACCAGGACTGCATTTCAGTGTCATCACTGTATGTGTGGTTTTGGAAGGAGGGGGCTGAGGATGAATGCAAAGAAGCAAAGTGGGGTGCACTGTCGGATTCTGCTGCAGACTACACACACACACACACACACACACACACACACACACACAATCTCTAGCTGCCCCATGAACTTTTTGTGAACTGTTTAAAAGTAGAGGTCTGTTGAACAAACAGCGGCGCCACTGCCAACCATAATTTCATTGCAACAAGCTAAAGACTTAACTCTTCAGCTGCCTGGCCAACGAGGGAGCAGAGTGGAAAGGACCAATGAGTAGCAGCCCTTCCTGGCACTTCCCCAGGGTGACAACAATCCAGAGCCGCCCAAGACCCAGCAGGAATATCCTTTGGCAAAGGCCAACCCCTGAAGGAAGATTACCTGTCCAGTACAGTCACCTATAGCCACACGAGGGTTCTCTAAGATGCAAAGTGAAGGGACTCACCACTTCTAGAAGCTGCTGTTGCTGAAATGGCTATGGCCTGTTTTGTTTTTTTTTAAGCCTCTAAGGCAGTGTTGTTCAAAACTGACTTTGCTGACCCTTGGCCTTGGGATGCTGTGGAAAGGGCGAAAAGAGCTGATTCTGATAACAGATAGAGCACCTCAAGGCCCTGGTGGCTATATGTAAGAGATGCACTTGCCCTCAGGGTTCAACTCGGGAGCACCCCCCCACCCAGCCTCTGCTTCTAGAAGTGCCAAGATGTGTGAAGTCACTCATGAAAAGCACTTTACAAGCACCAACCTGTTCCCAGTGTGAGCTGCTAAGCTGTAGCTTGGCACTGGGTTTTAACTCTTTCTTCCATAGTGGAGAAAGCAAGAAGGGGGATGGAGGTGAAGAGGCCAGGCCAGAGAGGGTGGTTCCTAAAGAACAGACTGCAGACTACAGTCACTGCCTGCCCGCAACACCCAGTTCCAGGGAGAGACCTGGTGTGCAAATCACAGGCTCACAGCATGGTCACAGCTCTTAGCTGTGGTGACTGAAAGCATGGGAGAGCTTGTGTCACCTGATCAGCTTAAAGAGGTCATCTGCTCCACAGCCAAAGGTTATGCTTAGAGTACCTGAGTCCCTGGCCCTGACCCTGGGGAGAAGGGATTGATTGGCAGAAGTGGGTCAAAAGCACCCCGGTTAGGAGCTGTTCCCCCAACCCTGGCATCTTTGAGAAGGGGCACCACTGGCCTTGGTGAAAAGGTGTGACACACCCCAGGCAGCACTCATGGCTGTTATTTCACTGGTTCTTGCCATCAGGACACCATCACAGATAGACAGAGGAAAAGGACAGAACACTTATGTTTTTTTTCTTTCCAGGCCAAGATTTGCCCTGCAGGAAGCAGCGAGCAGGCTGAAAAGAAGGAGAACAAGCAGAGGGCAAGGGGCAAGCAGTGTGGTCTTCTCTTGGTCCTCCTCCTTCCACTCCAGCTGCTCCTGCACCAGGCCACTTTCTACTGCTCCAATGCCAAGGCAGCCAGTTTCCTTTCCACTTGCAAGGGCCACCAACAATATGGGGGCATCACCATGGAAATAGCCCCACACCCAGAAATCAAACCATGCCCCCCAGCTCTCTGCATACATACTGATTTTCGGTTTGGGTTCTTTCTGAAGTTCTCACATTAGCCCCACCCCATCAGGCAGTTATCCAGCCAGTAGCCAAAAAGACTAGACAGGTTTGTGGTGGCTTTTGGCTTAGATGGCATAATGGGCACCAGTGTGCTGGGTCCTCTTCAGGAGAGGGGCCTCACTGCCTACGTGGCTGGTTCCCGAGAAGAACACGCAGGAAGAACATGGTCTTGGCAGCCTCCCAGCCTCCCACCCTCACCCCTATCTCATGTGTCTCTGGGCAGGTGGCCGAACCTCTCCAACTTTGGTCCACTGTAAATATTTGGCACTGTGTTTTCCAGGGGATTTAGCTGTACTATGGACCTGAGTTTTGCCTGGCGATAGCTGGTAATGGCCACGTTTCACCTCATTAGATGGTGTCTGATGGCACTGAATGGGATGTGTGGTGAGCCCCAGAATCGTCTCTGCACAGAACCACCCTGTCCTGGGGGAGGGCTCAGCAGCCAGTGTCGGCCTTAGCAGAGTTTTATGGATTTCACCGAAGCCAAAGCAAGCGCCAGCCCTTCCTGGGGCAACTCCAAACCCAGACTGAGTCATAGCAGTGCGGCTCCTGGTGTCAAGGAAGGGAGGGGTGAAGAAGTTCCTATTTTAGGATGCTGGGGGGAGGGCTTTGTGGGGACAGGAGATGAGAAGAAAAAGCTTTCTCACATGTGCAGTGTGGGCGGGTCCTCCTCCTGGCCTGCCTTGCCAGGGTGTACCCATCTGGGGAGTTAAGGACCCCCAAGCAGCTACCAGGATCTGGGTCAAGGGGCTTCCGTGGTAGAGAGAGGTTGCTGGCCCAGTCCCTCCTATACCCCATGGGGCTGGGAGATGTGACCCAGCCTGGCCACGTGCTGTATCTTGGCACACTCCAAGCTATAGCCATGGCTATACCCTCTGGGGGCATCCTCATCCACATCCCCAGTTGTTGCATTAGTAAGACTGAGCTTGGGGTGGGGCTGAGGATTTAGCTCAGCGGCATAAGTGCCTGCCTTGCAAGCGTATGGTCGTGTGTTTGATCCCC
>PVJX010045024.1:0-12861 GCA_004027295.1 Dolichotis patagonum | reverse complement strand
TTTCCAAAGTTCTGAAATGGCCAACAGACCACAGAAAGAATTCTCTTTAGGCTCCTGTTTGAAACCAGCAGCTACAGCAATCTGCTGGCCTTGCTTCAGGGCCAGGTGCATGAGGATTCTTTAAAAAGTAGTTCTTGGGGTGGGCAACCCAGGGAGAGAACCAGCCAGCCAGTGTCTCTCAAGATCCCCACCATGGTGGAACTTAGGGCGCTGGGCAACAAGAGAACCCACTCGCCTCCATGGTAAGCAGCCATGAGCCTACCGGCACCCAGGCTGAAAATCAAACATCCCATCCCCCCTCCCCACCCCCATTAGCACATGGGAGCCAGAGGGCTGAGCATCTCTTGGGAGGATGACTGTATGCAATATAGCAAATATGGAGGAATTCTTTCTACCATCTCTGTGAAGGCAAATATTGTTATCACTGTTTTGCTTTGTTCTGATTAATTGTATTGCTCTATTCAATACTCTGTTCTGATAAATATTATGTTCTGTATTTGGTTTGATTTTGCTGTACCTGATTGAAAGGACAACTATTGCGAAGATAACGAGATATACTATGGCACCTATTACTGTTATCTCGGTAACCTGCTGTGAAGTTCTATACCAATTTCAATGCATTGTCTGGATTGGCTTTGTTTTGTCTTGTTCAGTTGTATTTTACTACCTTCAAAATAATAATAAAAAAATAAAAATAAATTTATGAAAAAGTAGTTCTTGGAGCCAGGCATGGTGGTGATGCCTGTAATCCCGGCAGACGTCGCTGTAATTGGGAGGTGGAGGCAGAAGGATTGTTGCAAGTTCAAGACCAGCCTGGACTACAAAGTGAGCTCAAGGCCAGCCTGAACTCCATAGCTCTGTGTCAAAAATAGAAATAGAAATAGAAATAGTTCTTGGCCAGGCTGGTGGCGCACTTGGGAGGCTGAAGCAAGATTACGTAGTGAGTTCAGGACCACCCTGAACCACATAGTGAAACCTAGACTCAAAAACACAGGCAAACAGAAAAAAAAAAGTAGTTCTTGCTAGTCCCCCAAAATAAATTGAACTTTGAGCATTTCCCATAAATTGCTGACTCTCTAGGAAAATAACTGATGTTTGTAATGCTGATGCCTAAAAACATGTGATAACTTTTTGTGAAAATGAAAATCATGGAAGAAAAGTGCAGAGTTTTGCCAGCAAAAGGAGACTGATCAAAACCTGTTGGCACAGGTGATCTTACAAGGACTTCCCTTGGGATCTCTGTTTTGGTCTTTTGTTATGCTTGTCCAGTCAAAGGCTAATTCCCTCTCAGCTTTACAAGCACTCTTCTCTCCTTCCTCTGTGCTTCTGTCGCTAAGACGCTAAGACGGTTTTAGTGTTAATAGTTACAGTTTCCTTCTTCCACCAGCCTGGCCATGATTGCTAACCCTCTTCCAGCACCCCAATGGGTCAGGATTCTTTTTTATCAGTGAGGTGACCCAAAAGTTCATTTCCAAAGGGTTCGCATCCTTACAAGTCCTGTCTTTACCGAGTCATCACAAATTTGCCGCTGACCATTTATATTACCAGACGTATGAATGGGTTTTTTTATTTTATTTTAAAAGAGAGCAAAATCAAACGCAACAAAACAGAACAGAATGGGACATAAGAAAGCATAAATTTCAAAGCCAGACAACCAGAGATCTTCACTATCTGTCATATTATCTCTTGTTTTCTTCCAAGTGGTTGTCCTTATCTTTGCATGTGGAGAGCTCATACTAAATAACATAGCCCAATCTTTTCACAAGATGTGTAGTTCACTGGCTCCCACTTGCTAGGCAGGGGGAAAGGGGAGAGGGGACACAGGATGGGGGACAGGACGACAAGAGATGTCTGATTCTCAGCCCACATGCAGGCAGGATCACAGTGGTCCCCGAGACGGGAAGAGTTCCTTGTTTTCCCAGCACCCCGAGTCAACCGCACAGTGCAGGTCCCGATGCGCCAGGGTCCCTCCCCTGCAGGCCCCTCAAAGTCTGCCATACTCACCTGCTATTTCTTTCTGATGAATTGACCATTCCATTTCCAAAGTTCTGAAATGGCCAACAGACCACAGAAAGAATTCTCTTTAGGCTCCTGTTTGAAACCAGCAGCTACAGTGATCTGCTGGCCTTGCTTCAGGGCCACCAGGCGTAGGAATGTTAATGACACCCAGTAAGTCTCCTGGATGTCAGATTCAGTCCTCTTTTCTCCCATTATGAGGCAACAAATTTTCTTTCTTCATCAATTCAGTCACTCTCAAAAATACCATTGTCCACTGCCTAGCGCTGCTGCCTGGTGCTTCTGGATTCTAGAACTTAAATCAGCCAGCAGCCAGTCTTAGCTTCCATCAGCAACAGTCCCAAAGCTGTCTTTCCTGTTGGATGGGTTATTCTCTTAAGCACTAGAATCCTCCAGTAAGCCCAGACTGTCCAGATTAAAAGTTAAATTCCTTAAATGCATCGTTAGGTGTCATAGTGAAGACAGATACCACCGTCCTCTGTTGACTGTACGTATGGCCATGGGGGAGATGGGGCCGTATTGACCACTGATTTGAGGCTTATGTCCACCAACAGCTTGGGTAGTAAATATGAAGTGTACCCTCCTCTACCCCTCAAGTTAGAGACAACCATTTGACATGCGATTTTTTCAGAAATACTTCTGTGCATATTTATGTACCTGAAAACATGTATTTGGGCTTCTATATCAACAAATTCCACCAACCGTGAATAAAAATATTTTGGGAAAAATTGCATATGTACTGGTCATGTACAGACTTTTTTGTAGTATTCCTTGAACAATAAAGTATAACAACAATTTACATAGCATTTACATGGAATTATGTGTTACAATAACTTAAAGGTATATTAAAGTATATAAAAGGATTTATATAGGCTACATGCAAATATGTCACCATTTTATATAATGAACTTGAAAATCCATGAATTAAAAAAAATAAAAATAAGAAAATCCATGAATTTCATTATCCATGTGGGTCCTAGATTGTATCTCCTTAGGATACTGAGGGATGGCTGCGCACACAGACAGACAGTAGGCTGTGGGGTTTTTTCATAGACTGTCCTCTATATTGTACTCCTTTCTAAAAAAATTTTTTTTTGAATCCTGAGGATTTTCAGAAATTCCTGCCCACCTTCTTTTTAAAGGCCATTTCATAGGGCTGGGGATTTAGCTCAGCGGCATAAGTGCCTGCCTTGCAAGTGCGCAGTCATGAGTTCGATCCCCAGTACCAAAAAAAAAAAGGCCATTTCATAGACATGTCAGGTATTATTTAATGTTGATAAATCTTTAGTCATTTGAATCTTTTGCTTTTATCAGTAATGCTTTATTTAGTAGGCTTTTATTTTACTATATTGTTTTAAATATTGTTAGTAGTATACGTTTGTGATACGTTGTGATACATTCAGCTTGGGGAACTGAACCTATGTACCCATCCTGTTCCCCCACCCTATCACCTCCCTCCATCCCCTCACCTCTTTTCCTTCACCACAGTCTCCTTCCTGTTACCTCACATGTCTCTTTTGTTTTGCTCCTTAAATTATAAAAATGAATGTACTGCCTGGGGGGGGGTACTGGGGATTGAACTGACAACCTCATGCATGCCAAGAAAGCTCGTACTGCTGAGCTGTATCTCCGACCCTGTATTGTCATACTGACCCAAGAAGAATTTATCAATTTGTCTTTCTTTTATTTCAAGTAAATAACTGGTTTATAAAATATATTACAGTTTATATTTTCTCCCAAAGAATTTAAGACTTTCATCATGTATTAAGTTATTTATATTTGTATGTGTTTCTGCATTTTTAGTCTGTTTCACTGATTTAATTTTTTTTTCTTGTGCTAGTATCATAACTAAGGTATTTTCTAACACCAAAAACCAATTCCCTGCAAACACCAGTTGAGTATCCTATAATTTAATTCAATTCTGATGCTATTTACATAGACAGCAAACCCAACAAGCTAAGGGCTCAGTGGCACATGACTGCCCTAGTTCAGATGCCCACTGCAGATTCAGGCTATTCACACATCTGGCCAACTGGGTATAAACTGAGAGGCCCCACAGCCCTGCCCTTGGGGTTCAGCAACCTGCTGAGACAGCTCAGGAAACTCAGAAGCATTTGCTTACCCTGATCACTTTATTTTAATGAGCACCATACAGATGCACAGACAGATGAAAAGGTGTAAGGGGTGAGGCACACAAGGGCCCTACAGAGAGATGCTCCTGCCCTGTGGGGTTCGAGTGCACCGCCCACCTAGCACGTGGACATCCTCATCACCCCGAACACTCATGACATTTCAAAGTTTGAGAAGTTCCATACAAATTTATCTCTGGCCAGCACCCCCCAGGCCAATGGAGGAAGCCGAAAGTTCCAAAGCTCTAATCAGTGCTCTGTCTGGTGACCCTCATGCTGAGCCTATGCGAGCCCCACCTAGGTTTCTGCATGACCATTAACTCAGCTGCAAACCAACCGTCATGATGAACAGCTTCAACCCTAAAGCACGGAACTGTACAGTACCATCAGCAGCTGGACCCAACTAATCTAGTGCAATGCTCCACCCAACAACAGCAGAATGTACATCATTTTCAAGTGCACATGTAGCGTTCACCAAGTTGAATCAACCACAGATTATAAAACAAACCTTAGCAAATTGAAACAAACTGAAATTACACAAAGTATGTCATCAGATAATCATGGAATTAGCTCAGAGTCAATAACAAAAAGAATTTTAAATCCCCAACACTTAAAAATGAAATGATCCATTTCTTCTTTTTTACTATTCAATTTTGAGTTTATTGTACATTTATGTATATGAAATGATCCCATTCATTATAAGGAATTTGTACCTGTACATGATATAACTTGATTCTTTTTTTTTCCATTCCCCTCCTCTTCCTTCAACCCCTCGTCTCCTCTTTATTTACAAAACCTTTGTTTCCATTTTTCTGTCTTTCCTCATCATGATTTTTCTTTTCACTTCCTGCCAAATGATGCATTTATAAATAATCCATGGGTTTAAAAAAAAGTTTCTGGCAAATCTAACCAACGTAACACTCATTAGTGAATTGTAAACTTATTATTAAAACAAAGAACAGATCATGTTGTAAAATTCTGAATTGTATCTAATTATAGGACCAGCATGTTATCCTTTTCTCATTATTTAATTAACACTGCAACCAGTGACACTTGTTTATAGTTGCAAAGAGCAAGGCATATGATCTTTTATTATCAAATAAAACTTTAAACATTTAAAAACAAAGCCTCAAGAGAAATTAGAAACTTTTGAACTGAGCTAATTAAAATACAATATATCAAAATTTGCAGATGCAGCTAAATTAATTCTTAGAATTAAAACACTACTGGTTCATATTAAAGAGAACAAAGGTCTATGTTAATAATATAAGCTCCTGGCCGAGGATAGAGCTCAGCAGCACAGCACCTGCCTGGCAAGCGCAAGGTTGTGAAATAATTAATAATAGTAATAATATGAGCTCCCACCTCGAGAAATTAAAATAGAGAACACAATAAGAAAAAAGGAAACAATGCACACAAGAGCAAGCCAGGTATGGTGGTGCACAACTGTAATCCCAGCACTTGAGAGGCTGGGACAGGAGGATCACCGTGATTTCGAGGCCAGCCTGGGCTGCACAGTGTCTCAAAAGATACAAATAGAGTCTGGCAACTCCCGCCGGACTGGAAGCAGCAGACCCCAGCCTTTGCCCACGCCTCAGCGCCGTTCACGGGCCAGAGGTAGACAGAGCAAAGGACTCTCAGCGAGCAAACCCAGTCTGGGCACCAGGGCCCTGCGCACCCCTGCTAGATGGAGCAGCCAGACCCCAGCGCCTTCTGGCGGGCGGGCTGGCAAACAAGAAGTAGCATATTCCACCCCACCCCACCCCCTTCGCCATAAGCAACCGGAGAAACACGGGCTGTGATGATAGCTGTGGAGGTGAAAGGCAACGGAGGCCTGTGGAGCTTTGGTGTTTCGCTAACGCTGCTAGGGCTAGTGGTCTGATCATAGGTTCAGAGGAAGCGGTACGCAGTGTGGCATCTAGGGCGGATCTCCTTCTGAGGGCTGCGCCGTTGTTGATTCCCTATTGTCTTGTTTTGGAAGTCCTGTATCATTTCGATTGTTTTGTTGGGTTGGGCTGTATTCTCTTTTGTTTTGTTTATGTCAAATCCAATGGCAGGCGCAGCTACTTCAGAGATAACAAGATATATTATGGTAGCGATTTTGGATCTACTATAGGCTTGTTTTGAAGTCCTGTATTTTATGCATTGTCTTGTTTTTATTGTTTCTATTCTATTCTGTTCTGTTTGATTTTTATGATGTCCGAAGTTATCTGCAACTATTTTAAAGACATCAAAAGGCATTATGGTAACTACTGTTGATATTGTAATGTTTTTAAGCCTGTATCTCTTAGCCTGGCTTGTTTTTATTGGTTTTTTTCTGCTTTATCGTCTTTAAAATAAATTTTAAAAGCTTTTAAAAATAGAAGGAAATATGACAAAATATAGATGCAAATGAGACAAAGCAGTAATATCCAACATCCAAATTACAAGAGTTTGCAATGGAGGGGAAAATAATATAACTTCTTTTTCCTTATGCCACTACCCTCCCTTCAGCCACTCCTAATCAAGGGAAAAATGATCAAAACTAATAATGAAAGAATGTTCTAAGTCTTCAAATTGGAAAGGTCCAAATGGTTGTCAAGTGTTAACATTTTCTTTTGTCTCCTTTTTTTAAAGGATAATACAAGGTAACATTCTCAGAAAATTTAAGAATCTAACAAGAATATATCTTGAATACTTTGCAGGCAATAGGCAAATGGCTTCCCTACGAAGTTTTAATGGTTACACTAACATCAGACTTCTCATCTCTGTCTCTAGCAACTAAAGAAAGCAGTGGAATATTCAAATTGTGAGGAAACTGTTTTTAGTGTAAATTAATATGACCAACCATTAACTACTCATTCAGATGTGAAGACATAAGAAAGATGTCTTTAGTACTGTAGTAACTAAAGTTTCTACCACATCCTGTTTTAGTAAGCTAATGGTGGACTCAGTAACACAAGAGGGTAAACCAAATAGATGATATAGAATCTAGGAAGCTAGAACAAGTGCAAACCATCGGAGGGAAGTTTGGACTGACAGCTGTATTTAGTGCAGTTCCAGAGAACCCTCAGTCCAGATTCGAGCAGGAAGTAGGGGAGAGCTGCGGCAGGGATGTCTCAGGAAATATGTAGTAAAATTTAAAATATGTTATGAGAAAGCTTATTATTCTTTAGCCTACCACAGCCCTACAAAGAAACAATATAAGAAAAAACTGTGCAAGAAAAATATGGTATGAATAAGATGTGATTTAAAATGTGGTATGATTTTAATCATCATTCAAAATTTAAGAAAAGAGAATATATCCTGTCAAATATGGTATCCAGTAAAAAAAAAAAAGATAAAAATAATAATACTAGAAATCAGTAAAACTGAAAACAGAGTAGAGAAAAATCAATGAAATAAAAAACCTAGTTCTTTGAAAATATCAATACAATAGATAAACACTTAGCAAGACTGATATAGAAAAAAACCAAATTATCAACATCTAGAATAAAACAAAGGATTTTTACTGCCAAGCCTGAAGAAAATTACTGTATGCACAAAATTTCAGTAACTTCAATGAATTTCAACAATGCTTCAACACATAAAAACTATCAATAATAAATAAATTAATTAAAGGACTATAAAGAAAGTAAAACAACCAAGGATTTACCTGAGCAGAATAACCACCATGCCTGGTAAGCTCAAGGTCAAGAGTTCAACCCCCAGTACACAAAAAAAAGAAGAAAGAAAGAAAGAAAGAAAGAAGAAAGAAGAAAGAAAGAAAGAAAGAAAGAAAGAAAGAAAGAAATTGAATTCATAATTTGCAGTCATCCAACAAAGAATGCAAGAAGAACAATGAAGAGAAAGCCATCAGATGCTTAAAGATGAAATATTACATTGTCTGAAAAGTGTTTCCAAAAAATGGAAAAGGAAGGAAAATTTCCCAGTTCAAGTTATTAGGCTAGCATTTTCCCTAACCCTAACCCTAACCCTAACCCTAACCCTAACCCTAACCCTAATGGTGAAACTTTTGGAGACCAAATGCCCAAACTGCAACACAAAACCCACTTATTTACTGCAAACTGCTGACACTACAAGTAAATCTGAAGGCTGAGGTTTTAGTTTAGAAAAACACAACTGTTCTCTGATGCTCGGCTGCTGGGTGACCTGGCTCGTGCGCTGACTGAGCGGGCTCTGCATGCCTGCTGTGGCCGCAGGTTTGCCACCACCACTAACCAAAGAAACTACAAGCAGAGCACTGACCAAACATCACGTGAACATAGACACAGGAAGTCAACAAAATATTAGTGGTTTGAGTCTAAAAATTTGTAAGATACAGCTAAGTGGAGTTTGTGCCAGGACTGCAAGCCTAGCTAAACTTTCAGAAACCAATGATGTGATCTAGTACATTAGAAATCTATAAAGAAAAACATCATTGGATCAACTTGTGCAAATAAACATTAGACAAAATTCAATACCCATTTATGACTCTTTTTAAAAGGCCTCCCAGTACCTTAGGAACAGAAGGGAGCACCTTTAATTATACACTAACACATCCTTCACAGTTACTAAGTGAGCATTTTGCATTTTTCTTTCCTATACATTCAGCTGTAACAACAGTGTTAATTTCAGGTCTCAAAATTCCAGCCTGGACTAAAGCAAAACTTGCACCTCACACTCCATCAGTGCTTTAAGTGGGGCTGGCTGGGGATGGATCTGCCATGGGACGGACCACAGCAAGCACTGACAGGGCTTTGCTGGGACCCTTGCAGACTCCTTCATGCTCTGCCTGCTCGCTGGCTTCCCCTGCAGATTTATTCTTCACACCAGCATCCATGCATCTTCATCTGATGAAGGCCCTCGTTCACCCCCTGGGCACGCAGCGGACAGGAGTACCTTGGGATTCGCATCCTTGCTGTTAACCAGTGACTGGTACATGTCAGCTCCCGTGTTCCTAAGAGGGATAACTCTGAGCGTGACCTACGTCATCTCCTTCGCTGTCCCGTGGGACTGAGCTAAAGCTACACAGTGGCCACCAACACCAGCACCACTGCAGAACTTTGTTTGAAATTGCTGAAAACTCTTTGTAAGGAATCACTTTTACAAGAATCTTCACCTCCCAGTCAGCTTCTAGGTCTCCCCGCCCCACCCACTGCCCTTGCTGGGCGTCCTCTTCCTCAGCCTGCTTCCCCATTCCACCCCCCACCCCCTTTTCCTCAGAACACTTTCTAATGAATCACTTTTAAGAGATGTTCATCTCAGAGGCTGTCCCTTGAGAACCTGGGACACCATCACAGACTGTCCCTCTGAGCACAAGACCCTTCCCTCAGTCTTTCCCTTTTCTCCTCACTGACCCTCGGGGCAAAGGAGAGCAGCATTCAAGGACACGAGGCTGGTGTACTGTGGTGGCTAAGGGTGAGGGTGCTCCTCACACCAACCCTCCACCACTGGCCTTTCATGCGTGCTCCAGGCAGTGCCTCCGGCCCCTCCACACCCTCTGCTCCGCAGCAGGCTGCGTAAAGCTGAGGTTCTCTCTGACTTACACCAGCTCCTACCCGGCTTCTTTCAGTCTCACTCTGCGGGCAGACCTCCGAAGTCGGGTCAGACCTGACATCTTGGCTGCGAAGCTCTCTGACTTCCTTGCCCTGCCAAACTACCCAGCACAGCCCCATCAACTGATGAAAAAGGACACAGGCTTGGTCAAGTGTTTGTCTTCAGATTTCCTTGTCAAGAAACAGAGATAGGTTTATTTCTTCACGATTTCCACAAAACTCCAAGGCATACCCGCAACCTACACTAAAACTCTTTATGTACTTCTTAAGTAGCATTTCATGGAGATCTCAACAATATCCACAGTTTAGAGTGATGGCACATGCCCATAATGCCAGCAATTTGAAGGCTGAGGCAGAAGGATGAGTTCGAAGCCAGCCTGGGCTATGTAGTCAGTTCAAGGCCAGCCTGAGCTACAGGATGAGATCCCGTCAAACACACACACACATACACACACACAAATTTAGCTACCTTCTGCCTGGTGGACAGATGTCTGACTTGTCCTCTTAGACACAACCACTGGGTCTGTGAATAGTTCCTTTGAAGGCACCTTCGTTTGTATAGTGAGTGTGAAAAAGCAGGGCCCTCCCTTCCCTTGTGCAGACAAAAAGTTCAGTGCTTCACTACACCTAAAACCCCCGTAAAATAATCTCAGTGATTGCTTGTTTGTCACTTTTGGTCTTGCCTCAGTGCCTCCAATTCCTGTTGGCTTTAAATATATTGCCACTACCAACAATCATTCTCAGCTTTAGGAACCCAGCCAGACTTTTATAAAAACAGGAAAAGTGTCATGTGGTCCTGTCACTTTTCTCAATTCCTTAACTGGACTTGCCAAGATTCTAGTAATCATGACAGTCTTGACGGAAACGAGTTTCTGTTAAGAGAATGAAAAAGCAAGTTACAGATGTGGAGAAAATATTACAGACCACCAATCCAACAAATACCTGATAGCTGGACTATACAGAGTTCTGAAAACTCAACAGGTTAAAAGTCCTAGTTAGCAAATGGCAAAAGGCGTGGAAAAAATAGGAGGATGATATGCAGATAGAAAACAAGCAGATGAAAAGATAGACATCGTTAGCCCCCGGGGAAATGGAAGTCAAACCACTGCAATGGGCAGTCGTGGCAGCCCAGAAGCCTGGAATTCCAGCACCGGGGGGGTTGGAGCAGAGGAATAAACACAAGTTCAAGGCCAGCCTGGGCTACACAGTAAGACAGAAACTGAAACCACAGCAAACCAAACACAGCAATGTGTCTCCGCACATATTATATATCATTCTTATGTATGATACATATATATATATATATATATATATATATATATATATATATACAGCCAAAAGCAGGTGAGAAGTACACAGCCTGGATCAGTAACACAGTACTGGCAAGAACATAAAATGGCACAACTCTGGAAACAGTTTGGCAGTTTCTTCCAAAACTAAACATGCCACCCTTGGGCATTTATCCCAGAGAGATGAAAAAGTTATGTTCATTAAAAGCCTAATACATGATTGTTCACAACAGATTTATTTGCAATAACCAAAAACTACATAGAATCCAGATGTCCAGCAGTGGGTGAATGGGTAAACACACTGGTACATTCCCACTGTGGAATACTATTCAGCAATACAAAGGAATGAACCACAGACATGCATCAACTTGGGAACCTCTCCAGAGAGTTGTATTGGGAAAAAATAACCAATTCACAGGGGTTACCTATTATATGATGCATTGTATAACATTCTCGAAATTACAAAAGAAATCGTTGTTGTCCGACACTCATTTTCCTGAGTTTTTCCACAAGAACCTTGGAGTCTCCAAGTAGGGCTGACACAGCCCACAGATTTTTGAGCAGAATCCTCACCACAGCCCCAAAGAACCCTCCTGGCTCTGACCACTTCCCTTTCCACATCTCCTTCCACTCTCCCAGATTAAAAAAAAAGAAAGTATACTGAAAGCCTGGTTATAATGAGGGGAAGGAAGTCCCTGTGTTAGTCGGTTTTCCATTACTTTAACAAAATTCCTGAGATAATGAGATAATTAACTTACAAAGAGGAAAGAGGTTTTTTGACTGCCGGGTTTGAAGGTATCAACCTATGACCAACCAGCCCCACTGCTTTGGGTCTAGGGCATCACATCTCGATAGCATCACAGGAAGGAGCCAAACTTTTAACACACAACCCTTGAGGAACGGTTCAGTCCCAAACCATCAACACCCCCACCAAGGCATACATTGGCAGTTATTAGACACCTGAATTAAGGAGATGGAGGGCAAATTCACACACAAAAGATTCAGTCTCAAAGATAGGGTTGGATATCTTAACACACAACAAAAACTAGAAAACATGGAGTAAGGCCAGGCATGGTGGTGCACACCTGTAATCCCAACACTCAGGAGGCTGAGGCAGGAGGATCGCTGAGAGTTTGAGGTCAGCCTGGGCTCCATAGTGAGTCCAGGCCAGCTTGAACTATGTAATGAGACCCTGTGTCAAAAATTATATATATATATATATATAGAGAGAGAGAGAGAGACAGAGAGAGAGAGAGAGAGAGAGAGAGCTATTTTGACCTGGGGTTCTATATTTCCCAAATAATCAGTCTATAAAAAAATTTTTGTTAAAAAATATAAGACAGGCACAGAGAGACCTCACATTCTCATGCATATATGGAAGCTAAAATAGTTGATCTCGTAGAAGTAGAGATAAGTAGTGGTCACTAAGGGCTCAGAAGCTGGGAGGGGGGAGATGGAGAAGGATTTGTTGGCCCCTACCAAAACAAATTAAATGAAAAGACTAAGTTCTAGCATTCTGCAGCACAGTACAGTGATTATATTTACCAGTTATTTATTGTACATTTCAAAATAGCTAGAAGAGAGGATTTTAAATAAGCCCAACACAAAGAAATGATAAATGTCTGAGAATATTTATATGCTAATTTCCTGATTTGATCTTCACGCAGTATATACCTGTATCAAAGTATCAAATCTCACCCTGTAAACAGGTACAGTTATTCTGTCAAGAAATAAAAAGTTGAGAGGCTGGGTGTATTTTTTAGCTATGTGGTAGCATGCATGAGGCCTTGAGTTCTATCCCCAGTATTACAAAAAAAAGTTTAAACAAAACAAAAATAATACATTAATCATCAATAATTAAATTTTTCATTTCTTCCCACACACGTTGTTTTTTCAGGAAGCTAAGAGAGA
>PVJX010045023.1:0-12900 GCA_004027295.1 Dolichotis patagonum | reverse complement strand
GTGAGGAGCCTGCGAGTGGACGCTCAGAGCAGCAGCTCCATCAGCCTGTGCTGGGAGGGCCCCGAGGGCTCGGACTCCAGGAACCTCACCTACTGGGTCCAGTGGACTGGCGACGGCGACAAAAGTGAGACCCTGAGGACCTCAGACACCTGTGTCACCGCGGAGGGACTGCGTCCTGGGACTTCATATGCATTTTCTGTGTGGGTGGAAAAAGACGGAGTCAACAGCACCAAGGAGGCTCTCAATGCTAGTACAGGTAAGGGGCAACCAGTATTTTAGGAGGGTGTTACTTAATATTTATGCACTTATGAAGTTCGTTTGGTTTCTTTTGCCATTGATTTCCAATTTCATTGTCCTATGGCTGATCATTTATGCATGGGATAATTTGAATTCCTTTGAATTCGATTAAGCATGTTCTATGAGCTAGTATGTAGTCTGTGCTGTAGAACTGCCTATTTGTAGAGGAGAAGAAGATATATGCTTATGTTGTTGGGTCAAACACTGTGCAGCCATCTACGTAGCTCATTTGATGAAAAGTTTTATTAAATTCTAATATTTCATTGTTGATTGTATATTAGTTCTGTCCCTTTGGGACAGTAGAATATTGATATCCCCTGATACAACTGTATTAGTCCTTATTCGATTTTTCATGTCCTTTAATATTTGTTTTACTTAGTTGGTGCTTTGGTGTTTTTCACATCTATATATTTATGAATGTTATGTCTTCCTTTTGGGTTGTTCCCTTTCCAAGGGTGTAGTAATCTTCTTTTTCTCTCTTAATGAGCCTTGGCATGAAATCCACTTTTCTACAAATAGAATAGCTTCCCTGCTTTTTTCCAGGTTCCTGTCACATGGAATATTGTTCTTCATCCTTAAACTTTACTCTATGAATTTCTTTTGAGTTCACTGTGTTCCTTGTATGCAACATATTATTGAAGATTGCTTCTTGATGCATTCTGCCAGTCTGTTTCTTTTGATTGGTCAATTGAGACCATTCACCTCATTGTTTAAAACTGGTATTTATTGACTCATCCTTTTGTCTGTTTGTTTTTTGGTAGCAGGGATAAAACTCACAACCTCATGCTTACAAGGCAAGTGCTTGAGTCGCTGGATTACATCTCCAGCTCTTGAATCATTTTTTTGGCACCTGGGATTGAACTCAGGACTTTGCGCTTGCCAGGCAGACGCTTATGCTGCTGAGCTAAATCCCCGGCCCCCAGTGAATCATCTTTGTCCTGTGATTTTCCTGTTATTGGTATCCTTGTTTCTCACCCCCCCCATGCCCCATTTTATTCTTTGCCTTACCGGGTGGATTCCTTCTCTTGGGATGCATGGAGCTGTAGTCCTTGCTATCCCTTTCTAGAATGTCCTTGGGAATACTTTAGAATGCTGGCCTGGTGCTCATGGATTTCCTCAGGAGTTCTTTGTCATAGAAGTGTCTTATTTCTCCATCAGTTCTGAAAGATAGTTTTGTGAAGTACATCAAACTGGGCTGGAGGTTGTTTTCTTTTAGGTCTCAAAATACCTCATTCCAAGGTCTCCTTAACTTGAGAGCTTGTGTGGAGAAGTCAGCTGTGTTTCTGATGGGCTTTTCTTTATAGATGATTAATTGATTTTCTCTAACAGCTTTTAGTATTCTGTTCTTGTGTTGAATTTCAGGAATCTTGGTCATGAGTGCCTTGCTGTAGATTTTTTTTTTTTAAGTTTTATATGCCTCACTTATCTGGGTGTCAAGTTCTTTTTTCCCTGCCAGGGAAGTTTTCTGCCATTCTGTCTGTGAACAGATTTTTGTATCATCCATAGTATCTCCTGCTTTTTCATCGACTCCAATCAGTTCTTTTATGTATTCTTTTTTGTTGCTGGGAATCGAACTCATGACCTCACGCTTGCTGGATGGATGCTTCTGCCACTGAGCTGTATTCCTGGCTTCCCAGTCAGTTCTTTGCATCATCTAGCAGCTGCTGGATTGATTTCTCATGGTCCTTTGCAACTCTGAAGAGATTTTTTTCATGATCACTAAATGAAGCCTACGTTCTATGTCTGAGATTCTGTCGTCACATTGGTCCATTGGTGTATAAATTTACAGTCCCTGGGATATTTGCTCAAATCCATTTTCTGGACTGCATTTCTTTCCTGTGTTGGGTAGTCATGATTTCCATCATTTTCTTCAATTTTATGTTTTGTCTGTATCTGCTGTAGAGTTGCTAAGCATGTTTTATAGTCTGGCCACCATCTCTGTAGTTATGTGAGAAAGTATTTCTGATTTGACTTTTTGTAGAGCTTCATTCATTTGTTTTGTTTTTATGACTTCAGAGAGGCCAGGTGGGTGACTGTCATATTGTCCCACGGTTTTGCGTTTGGTGAACTGGATGGCTGGGGTTGCATCTTCTTTAAGCATCTCCTTTTCTGTTTTTCTTTTCTGTTTTTTTTTAAGAGTGAGGAAATGTACTGGGGAATAAAAATGTAGAATAGGAAGAGCTCTTGAGAGACAGGAGGGTTCCCAAATGGGTTGCCTCTCATTTTTTCAGTTTATGAAATTGAATTCCTAGGTTGATATTTTCATGTTGCCTATTGTGGTTCATTATTGATTGCATTTGGAACCCTTAGAAAATGCCTACTTCTCCAAAATGTCTTCCAGGTATAGCTAGTTTTTGGATTTTGAGTCTGTTTTAATGTCATACATCTTCAAGGTATTAGGGATGAGAAGTTGCTGCCTGCTGTGACCAACCCCTGTTTCTTTGTTTCTTGTCTACATTATTTCGTATGACCCTTAGGCAATCTCAGTCTTGGTATAGGTAGAAGAACAGTTGATTGGCACAGTTATGTCACCTTGGCTGAAGTGGCACAATTAGCACTAACTATAGCATCAAACAGCCTCAAAACTGACAATCTGGCAACCATTAATTTGCTACTTTCAACTTTAAGAAACAGACTTTAGATTATTTAACAAAATCCTAAACAACCCAGAAAAATTTTTGCTATAATTTTATACTTGGAGGAGAAAGTTTAAAAGAGTATAGGAGAAAAAATGGAACTAGAAAAAGAAAATATTACAAGCCTGGAGGTCAAAGGATGATTATGCAAACTTTGGGGAACTTGTGTAGAAGACAGGAGGGAAAGAAGAAAAGAAATAAAAATAATGAACAAAACAGAGCAACAACCAGACAAACAAAAAAAACCCCACTAAAAACCATGTTCACAATAATATAAAAATAAAATCAAACCATGAAGTTAAAAAAATAAAAGAAGAGCGAGAGAATAATGTTCACTTCAAAGTTTCTCCCTGCTGTAACCAGTCAGTAATGTATGGAGACAAAGTCCAGAACTGTGTTGATTTATCCCAGCAAGCCTGCAGTAGATTTAGGGTGAGGTAGTGGATAATCTCAGCAAGCCTGCACCTTTATTTTGCCTGAAGTTCAGGCTGGTTTGTGGCCAGGAGGCTGGGACCAGACAGCTTCAGCCTGCAGCAGTCAGGGACCTTCTGAGGGCTTGAACTGAGCTGAGGCTGCTAGAGGGAGCCAGGGGTTGTTCTGAGTTCCAAGCTCAGCTGGGCCCTGTCCAGGACAGGTCACAGCCAATCACCATCTCCCACGGGAGGTCCAGTCCCACAGGAGAAGCTCTCACCACCAGCTAGTGCTGTCCTCGACCTCTAATGCTCCCTCCCACTGCTGCATGTCTGTGTGGAGGCCTCTGGGGTTCCCGATAGTCACTGTGTGTCTGCGGATTTGTGCAGCGCTTCTCACACAGCGAGACCCAACGCTAAGGGAAGGTGCAGCCCACTACCCCCTTCTTTGCTGAAGGTTCTCTGTTCTCTCAAACCTTGGGCATCAATTCTTGCTTCAGATCTTTCCTGGGTCCAGGGGACAACTTCCCTGTTTCATTTCTTCCTGTCATAGGTATATTTTAGTGTCTGCACAGCGAGACTCAGAGAGGGTCTTTCTCTGCCGCTTACCACTCTGTCCTTTTCCCCTAAGCCTAGGTGAAACCTGGCAGCCAGTATTTTAAGCTCTTCAGTTCCATGGCACTGGAGATTCATTAAAGAATCTTCACACTGATCTGTTTTGTTAGACCTTGTTTGTTTGTTTTAAGGGAATGTTTTGCTAAATTCCTTCAGCAAGAATTGAACTTAGAATCTCCTTTCTTGGCCTCCTAGATTCAGGGATTGGGGATACACCATGACACTTGGCTATTAAGCTTTCCTTTTGTCAGGATTGGTATTGGGTGCTTGAGAACAGACAGGAGAATGTGGCAGGTCCTTTGATTCAAAAGAATTATACAGTAACCATGTATAGAATCTTCAATTTTCTACCAGCCACGCAAAATTGTACAAAAACATGACCAGTTGAAATGAATCACCATGGGATATGTCAAGGAGTGTGATAGATGTGAAAGTGTGACAGTTCCATTTCAACGCGTAATTTACATAGAAAGCGTGAATGAGGTTCTGTGCTCCCAGCTTCATAGTGACTGTGCCACCTCCCGGGTCCTCACTGCGCACCTGGAAGGAGCCTATGACAGAGTTCCTGAGTTCCGTGGGCCCTGTGCTGTCCTTTTGCTTGGTGCAGATCTGAGCTTCTCACATCCTCCAAGTCCAAGAGTAGAAAGGACAGGAAAATGTGAGAACTGGGAGAATAAACTTGATTTTCCTTCTGTTTCTGTGCTCAGCCCCCAACCCGGTGAGGAGCCTGCGAGTGGACGCTCAGACCAGCAGCTCCATCAGCCTGTGCTGGGAGGGGCCCCAGGGCTCGGACGCCAGGAACCTCACCTACTGGGTCCAGTGGACTGGAGGTGGTGACACAAGTGAGACCCTGAGGACCACAGACACCTGTGTCACCGCGGAGGGACTGAGTCCTGGGACTTCATATGTGTTTTCTGTGTGGGTGGAAAAAGGCGTAGTCAACAGCACCAGGGAGACTCTCAATGCTGCTACAGGTGAGGGGCAGCCAGTATTTTAGTAGGGTGCTTTTTAATTTCTATGCACTTATGAAATTCTTTTCATTTCTTTCGCGATTTGATTTCCAATTTCATTGCACTGTGGTCTGATAATATGCACAGAATAATTTCAGTTCATTTGAATTTGATTAAGGATGTTCCATGAGCTGACATGTAGTCTGTTTTGTAGAACATCCTATTTGTAGCTGAGAACAATGGGTATTCTGATGTTGAGGGTGGAACACTGTGTAGATATTTACGTAGCTCATTTGTTCAGAATTTGGGTTTGCTTCTAATACTTCATTGTTGATTTTCTGTCAGTTGATACGTCTATTTGTGATTGCGGGGAATTGAGATCCCATAATACCACTGTGTTGGTGCTTATTTGATTTTTCATGTCCTTTAATATTTTTTCTTCGTTGAGAGCATTGGCATTTGTTGCGTATGTAATTCTGATTGTTCTCTCTCCCTTTTGGATTGTTCCCTTTCCAAGGATGTATTGACCTTCTTTGTCTCTTACTCTTGGCTTGAAATCTACTTTGTCTACAAGTAGAATAACTACCCTGCTTTTTTCAGATTCCTGTCACATGGAGGATTGTTCTTTGTCCTTAGACTTTCAGTGTATGAATTCTTTTGAGTTTAATGTGTTCCTGGTATGCAGCATACTGTTGAATCTTGCTGCTTGATGCATTCTGCCATTCTGTTTCTTTTGATTAGTGAATTGAGATCATTCACCTCCATGATTATAACTGATGCTATTGACTCATCATTGTCACAAACTTTTCCTGCTTGTGGCTGGCTTGTCTCCCCTACCTCCCATGTAATTGTTTGCCTTGCCTGTTGGATTCCTTCTCTTGGGATGCATGAAGCTGTAGTCCTTATTATCCCTTTCTCGAATGTCCTTCAGGATATTTTTGCAGTGCTGTCTTGGTGCTCATGAACTTCCTCAGGCAGTCTTTGTCATGGAAGTGTCTTATTTTTCCATCAGTTTTGAAAGATAGTTTTGTGGAGTACATCAATCTGGGTTGGGGGTGTTTTCTTGTAGGACTTGAAATATTTCACTCCAAGGTCTCCTTCACTTGAGAGCTTGTGTAGAGAAGTCATCTGTGATTCTAATGGGCTTTCCTTTATAGATGATTTATTTTCTCTTAACAGCTTTTAGTATTTTGTTTTTGTGTTGAATTTCGGGAATCTTGATCATGATGTGCCTTACTGTATGTTTTTTTTTTTGATGATGATGGGTAATTTGAATTTTACATACTTACCTGTGTCAGCTTGTTTTTTCCCTGTCAGGTAACTTTTTACCATTGTATCTGTGAGCAAGGTTTTTATATCACTTGTGGTATCTCTTACTTTTTTATTGACTCCAATGAATTGTATTTTTTTTTTCTTTTTTGTTGCTGGGAATCAAACTCATGACCTCATGCTTGCCAGACAGGTCCTTCTGCCACTAAGGTTTATCCCCAGCTTCCCAATCAATTCTTTGTATTATCTAGTACCTGCTGGATTGCTATCTCATGGTAATGTACCATTATAAAGATTATTTTATGATCACTAAATGAAGCCTGTTTTTTTGTGTCTGAGATTCTGTGCTCACAATGAAATATTCTGCTGCATATACTTTATAATTTTTAATCTCCTGGATATATGCTCAAATTCATTTTATGGATTGTGTTTCCTTCCTACATGGGACAGTCATGCTTTCCATCATTTTCTTAAATTTTATGTTTTTTCTATATCTGTTCTAGAGTTGCTAAGCATGTTTTTTCCTCTGGTCACCATCTCTGTAGTTATGTGAGAAATTATTTCTGATCTGACTTTTTTTGAGCTTCATTCATTTGCTTTGTTTTAATCACTTCAGAGGCCAGGTGGGTGACTTTCAGATTGTCCCACCTCTCTGTCCCCTGGGTTTGTCTTTGGTGAATGGGATGACTGGGGTTGCATTTTCTTTAAGCATCTTCTCATTTTCTGTTTTGTTTTTTTTAAGAGTTGAAAAACGTATTGAGGAATAAGAATGGGGAATAGAAAGAGCTCCTGAGAGACAAGAAAAGGGGTCTTAATTGGATTGCCCCTTATTTTCTTACCTTTTTAAGTTGAATTCCTAGGCTGATGTTTTTAAATTGCATATGGTGTGCAGTTTTATTAGTAGCATTTAGAACCCTTCAATAATGACTGTCTCAGAGGCATCTTCCAGGTGTAGTTGGTTCCTAGATTGTGAGTTTGTTTCAAGTTCCTACCTCTTCAATTTATGGGGATGAGAAATTGCTGCCTGCTTTGTCCAGCCCCGGGTTCTTTGTTACTGGCCCATATTATTTTGTATGGCCCTTAGGCAATCTCAGTCTGCTATGCCTGGAAGAACAGTTGGTTGGGACAGTTATGTCACTTTAGCTGGAGTAGTACAATTAGCAGTAACTATAGCATGAAAGAAGCATAGAAAATTGCAAACTGGGGTAAACATTAATGTGCCACCTTTAACTTTAAGAAACAGGCTTTTGGTTCTATAACAAAATCTAACACAAATCGGAAAACTGTATGCAATAAATATAAGCCCACAATATGTAAATTGTACTCTCAGGGAAGCAGAGTTAAAATGTGTTAGGGGAAAAAGTATAGAAATTGAAGAAGAGAGAGATTAGCAGCAAGGCTGGAGGGCAAAGGTAGGTCACACAACACCTTTGAGGAACTTGTGCTGAATACAAGAGGAAAGAGAAAAGGAAGAATGAAAGAAGGCCCAGGCTGGGCTGGGGATTTAGCTCAGTGGTATAAGCTTGCCTTGCAAGTGTGGGGTTGTGAGTTCAATCCCTGGGGAAAAAAAGAAAAAGAAAAAAAGAAATAGCAGAACAGAACAACAGCTATAAAAAGACTACAAACCACATTCATACTCTTATATAAAAAGAAATCAGTTCTAGGGATTTAGCTCAGTGGCTTAAGTGCCTGCCTGGTGAGTGAGACCATAAGTTCAGTCCCAAACCAAACCAAACCAAAACAGAACAAAGAAAAGAAGATCAAACAATTAAGACAACAACAAAACAGTAAGAAAAAACATATTAAAAAATGCACACTTCAAGGTTTCTCTCTGCTGTCACTGGTAGATAATGTGTGGAGACAAAATCCAGAACTGTGTTGATTTTTCCCAGCAAGCCTGCAGTAGATTTAGGGTGAGGTAGTGGACAATCTCAGCAAGCCTGCACCTTTATTTTGCCTGAAGTTCAGGCTGGTTTGTGGCCAGAAGGCTGGGACTAGACAGCTTTAGTAAGCCTGCAGCAGTCAGGGACTTTGTGAGGGCTTGAACTGAGCTGAGGCTGCTGGATGGAGCCAGGGGTTGTTCTGAGTTCCAAGCTCAGCTGGGCCCTGTCCAGGACAGGTCACAGCCAATCACCATCTCCCACGGGAGGTCCAGTCCCACAGGAGAAGCTCACACCACCAGCTAGTGCTGTCCTTGACCTCTAATGCTCCCTCCCACTGCTGCATGTCTGTGTGGAGGCCTCTGGGGTTCCCAATAGTCACTGTGTGTCTGCGGATTTGTGCAGCGCTTCTCACACAGCGAGACCCAACGCTAGGAGAAGGTGCAGCCCACTACCCCCTTCTTCTTTGCTGAAGGTTCTGTGTTCCCTCAAACCTTGGGCATCAATTCTTGCTTCAGATCTTTCCTGGGTCCAGGGGACAACTTCCCTGTTTCATTTCTTCCTGTCATAGGTACATTTTAGTGTCTGCACAGCGAGACTCAGAGAGGGTCTTTCTCTGCTGCTTACCGCTCTGTCCTTTTCCCCTAAGCCTAGGTGAAACCTGGCAGCCAGTATTTTAAGCTCTTCAGTTCCACGGTACTGGAGATTCACTCTGATGAGTCTTCACAGTGATCTGTTTCCCTAGACCTTGTTTGTTTTTGTTTATTTTAAGGGAATGTTTTGCTAAATTCCCACAGTATAAATTAAACTAAGATCCTCCTTTCTCAGCCTCCTAGGTTCTGGGATTGGGGATACACTACCACACTTGTGTAGGGATTGGTACAGTGTGCTTGAGAACAGATGGGAGAATGTGGTAGGTTTAGTGATTCAACAGAGATATGTAGAAACCACATACGGAAACTTCAATTTTCTGTCAACCACACAAAAATGTAGAAAACAAAAACCAGCTGAAATGAATCACCACAGAATAGGTCATGGAGTGTGACAGACACGAAACAGTTCCACTTCAACAAGCAATTTACATAGAAAACGTGAATGAGGTTTTGTGCTCTCAGCTTCATAGTGACTGTGCCACCTCCCAGGTCCTCACTGTGCACCTGGTAGGAGCCTGTCACAGAGCTCCTGAGTCCAGTGGGCCCTGTGCTGCCCTGTTGCTCGGTGCACATCTGAGCTTCTCACATCCTCCAAGCCCAAGAGTAGGAAGGGCAGGGAAATGTGAGGACTGGGAGAATAACCCTAATTTTCCTTGTGTCCCTGTGCTCAGCCCCCAACCCGGTGAGGAGCCTGCGAGTGGACGCTCAGACCAACGGCTCCATCAGCCTGTGCTGGGAGGGACCTGAGGGCTCGGACTCCAGGAACCTCACCTACTGGGTCCAGTGGACTGGAAATGGCGACACAAGTAAGACCCTGACGACTGCAGACACCTGTGTCACCGCAGAGGGACTGCGTCCTGGGACTTCATATGTGTTTTCTGTGTGGGTGGAAAAGAATGGAGTCAACAGCACCTGGGAGACTCTCAATGCTACTACAGGTGAGGGGCAGCCAGTATTTTAGGAGGGTATTATTTAATTTCCATGCACTTATGTATTTCTTTTGTTTTCTTTTGCCATTGGTTTCCAATGTCATTGCACCATGGTCTGATAATGTGTGCACAGGAAAATTTCAGTTCCTTTGAATTTGATTAAGCCTGTTCTATGAGCTAGGATGTAGTCTATTTTCTTTTTCTTTCTTTTTTTTTTTAATCGGTACCGGGGATCAAACTCATGACCGTGCACTTGAAATACAGGTGCTTATGCCACTGAGCTAAATCCCCAGCCCTGTAGTCTATTTTCTAGACCATCCTATTTGCAGCTGAGAAGGGGATGTATCCTGATGTTGAGGTTGGAACACTGTGTAGACATCTACGTAGCTCATTTATTAAAAAGTTGGGTTCAATTCTAATATTTCATTGTTGATTTTGTGTTAGTTTTGTGACTGCAGGGTATTGAGATTCCCCAATACAACTAGATTAGTGCTTATTTGATTTTTCATGTCCTTTAATATTTGTTTTACTTAGTTGGGTACATTGGCATTTTTTGCATATATATTTCTGATTGCTATCTCTCCCTTTTGGATTGTTCCTTTCCAAGGATGTAGGAACCTTCTTTGTCTCTCTTAATCAGTCTTGCCTTGAAATCCACTTTGTCTGCAGATAGAATAGCTATCCTGCTTTTTTCCAGGTTCTTGTCACATGGAGGATTGTTCTCCATCCTTAGACTTTCAAGTCTATGAATTTCTTTTGAGTTCACTGTGTTTCTTGTATGCAACATATTGTTGAATCTTGCTTCTTGATGCATTCTGCCAGTCTGTTTCTTTTGATTGGTGAATTGAGACCATTCACCTCGATGATTATAACTGACATGTATTGATTTGTACTTGTCTCCTGATTTTCCTGTTCGTGGCTGCCTTGTCTCCCCCACCTCCCATGTAATTGTTTGCCTTGTCTGTTGGATTCCTTCTCTTGGGATGCATGGAGTTGTAGTCCTTGTTATCCCTTTCTAGAATGTCTTTCAGAACATTTTGTAGTGCTGGTTTGGTGCTCACTGATTTCCTCAGGTGTTCTTTGTCATAGAGGTGTTGGGCCAGGTGTTTAGCTCAGTGGTGTAAGTGCCTGCTTGGCAAACATGAGGCTGTGAGTTCAATCCCTGGTACAAAAAAAAAAGTGTCTTATTTCTCTATCAATTCTGAAAGATAGTTTTATGGAGTACATCAATCTGGGCTGGAGGCTGTTTTCTTGTAGGACTTGAAATACTTCAAGGTCTCCTTCACTTGAGAGCTTATGTGAAGAAGTCAGCTGTGATTCTAAAGGGTTTTCCTTTATAGATGATTGATTTATTTTCTGTAACAGCTTTTAGCATTCTGTTCTTGTGTTGAATTTCTGGAATCTTGATTATGCTCTGCCTTGCTATAGGTTTTTTTTTTTTTAATCATGGCTAATTGGAGTTGTGTATGTTTCACTTATCTGTGTGTCAAATTGTGTTTTCCATGTCAGGGAAGTTTTCTGCCACTCTGTCTGTGAACAGGTGTTTTTATATCATCTGTGGTATCTCTTGCTTTTTCATTAACTCCAATCAATTCTTTGTTTCATCTAGCAGCTGCTAGATTGAGTCCTCATGGTCTCTTGCTATTATGAAAAAATCTTTCTTTTCATGATTGCTAAAGGAAGCCTGTGTTCTATGGTCTGACATTCTGCCCTCACATTCTTTTATTCTTCTTCAGACACTTTCATTGTAATTGTTCATGTCCTGGTGAATCTGTCTTATGGATTTCATGTTTTTCCTATGTTGGGCAGTCATGGTTTCCATCATTTCCTTCATGGTTGTTTTTTCCCCCTGCATCGGGAATCAAAGTCAGGGTCTCTTGCTTGCCAGGCAGTCTCTGTGCTGCTTAGCCGTATCCCTGACCCTCCATCGTTTTCTTAAGTTTCTCTGTTTTTTTATCTGTATCTACTCTAGAGTCAGTAAGCATGGTTTTCCTGCGGTTTCCATCTCTGCAGTTATCTGAGAATTTCTGCTTTGAGTTTTTCTAGCCTCAGTCATTTGCTGCATTGTTAGCAGTTTAGAGAGGGCAGGTGAGTGACTTTCTGATTGTCCTGCTTCTTTGACCCCTGGGTTTGCCTTTGGTGAAATGGATGTCTGGGGTTGCACCTTCTTTAAGCATCTTCTTGTTTTATATTTTTTTCTTTACTTTAATTCCTGGGTCGATGTTTGTAAATTGCCTATGGTTTGTATCTTTATTGGTAGTGTTTAGAACCCTTAGAAAATGACTATTTGTCAGAAATGTCTTCCAGGTATAGCTGGTTTTTGGATTTTGTGTCTGTTGTAAGATCCCACATCTTTAAGTTATTGGGGATGAGAAGTTGCTGCCTGCTTGACCCAGGCCCTGGTACTGGCCCATGTTATTTTGTATGACCCTTAGGTAATCTCAGTCTTGCTATATCAGAAATAACAGCTGGTTAGGACAATTATGTCACTTTGGCTGAACCTTGGCATCAAACATGACCCCGAAACTGACAATCTGTGGTAACCATTAGTTTGCTATATTTAGGGCCGGGGATTTAGCTCAGTGGTTCAAGTGCTTGCCTAGTATGCGTGAGTTTGTGAGTTTGATCCTCGGTGCCAGAAAAAAAAAAGTTTCCATCTTTAACTTTAAAAACCAGATTTGTGGTTATATAACAAATTCTAACAGAAATCAGAAAATTGTATGCAATAAATTAGCCCTCATTATGTAAATTTTACTCTCAGAGGAGAAAAGTTAAAATGTGTTAGGGGGAAAAGCACAGAAACCGAAGAGAAAGAGATTAAAAGCAAAGCTGGAGGGCAAAGGGAAATCATGCAAACCTTGGGGAATTTGTGCAGAAGACAGGAGGGAAATAGAAAAGGAAGAAATTAGAGAAATAACAGAACAGAACAGCAGCCACAGAGAGACTGAAAACCACATTCACACTCATATAAAAAGGTGATCAAAGAGTAAAGAGAAAAACAAAGCAATAAGAAAAGAGATTAAAGAATGCACACTTCAGGGTTTCTCTCTGCTGTCACTGTGGATAATGTGTGGAGACAAAGTCCAGAACTGTGTTGATTTTTCCCAGCAAGCCTGCAGTAGATTTAGGGTGAGGTAGTGGACAATCTCAGCAAGCCTGCACCTTTATTTTGCCTGAAATTCAGGCTGGTTTGTGGCCAGGAGGCTGGGACCAGACAGCTTCAGCCTGCAGCAGTCAGGGACTTTGTGAGGGCTTGAACTG
>PVJX010045022.1:0-12915 GCA_004027295.1 Dolichotis patagonum | reverse complement strand
ACAGTCGCTCAGACAAAGGACTTCTGTCTAGAACTTATAAAGAATTAAAAAAAATCAGACCCTCGAAATTCAAAGACCTAATCCAAAAATGGGCATCTGAAATGAATACACAGTTCTCAGATGAAGAAATACGAATGGCAAATAAATACATGAAAAAATGTTCAACATCATTAGTCATTAGAGAAATGCAAATTAAAACCACACTGAGATTCCATCTCACCCCAGTAAGAATGGCCAGGGTAGAAAAAACTACCAGCAACAAGTGCTGGAGAGGTTGTGGGGAAAAAGGAACTCTTCTACACTGTTATTGGGAGTGTAGACTGGTGCAAACACTGTAGAGGTCAGTCTGGAGATTCCTCAAAAAGCTGGGTTTGGAAGTCCCATTTGACCCAGCTATTCTGCTTCTAGGCATATTCCCAGAAGATCTGAAAACATCATACCATAGAGATATATGTGCACCCATGTTTATAGCAGCACAATTTGTAATAGCCAGATCTTGGAAACAACCTAAGTGCCCATCAACTGAAGAATGGATTAAAAAGTTGTGGCATTTTTATACAATGGAGTACTACTCAGCTATAAAGAATGATCACATTGAGATATTTATAAATAAATGGACACATCTTAAGATCATACTCATAAGCAAAATAAACCATACTCACATGTGTAAATACTATATAGTCTCCCTAGTATGAGAGTTGGTAAGAGTATATAAGTTTTTATGGTAATCATGATTTTCGATTTCATTGCTTTGAAGCCTTTCAATGTTTTCAATCATCAGTTGGAATGGTTTTATTCTGCTTTGTTTGACTTTATTATGTGTGATTGTATGAACAGCTGTTTTGAAGAAAGCAAAACATTATGGCAGCCATTGCTGATTTAATATTATCTTCCTTAGAAGTCCTACCATGGTTCTACTCTGCTATTACCATTGCTTCTATCATGTTGTGTCTTATTGGGATTTTAATATATGTGATAGTATACACAAAACTTTTTATTGAAAATGAGATATTATAGTAGCCATTGATCATAGTTATTCACTTCAGAATGTCCTGTCATTCTTTCACTGTCTTGAATGGTTTTATACTATTTTGTTATGTTTGATATTATTGTATTTGAAACTATGCTCAACTATAAGCAGAGAAAGATACAGTTTGATAGCTACTGTTAATGTCCAGTAGTCTTATTGTAATGTGTTGTGTTGCTTATGTTGTTCTTTTCTGATCTGCTTTGTTCTGCTCTCTTTTGTTTTATTCTCTTTAAAATAAAAAAAATTATCATTATTTGTCGATGACATGATACTTTACATAGAAGACCCAAAAAACTCCATTAAAAACTATTAGAGGTAATAAGCAAAGTCAGCAGCATAGCAAGATACAAAGTCAACACTCAAAATCCTATAGCATTCTGTACACAAACAAAAAACTCCCTGAGAGAGAAATTATAGAAATATCACCTTTCACAATAGCACCTTAAAAAATGAAATACTTAGAAATCAACCTAACCAAGAATGTGAAAGACCTATATGTTGAAAATTATACTATGCTAAAAAGGGAGATTGAAGAGGATGTTAGAAAATGAAAGGATATTGCTTGTTCTTGGCTAGGAAGAACCAACATTGTGAAAATGGCCATACTCCCAAAACTGTTATATAGATGTAATGCAATCCAAATGAAAATACCATCAACATACCTCACAGA
The DNA here is from genome assembly GCA_004027295.1 of Dolichotis patagonum. Taxonomy (NCBI): domain Eukaryota; kingdom Metazoa; phylum Chordata; class Mammalia; order Rodentia; family Caviidae; genus Dolichotis; species Dolichotis patagonum. The sequence goes on along the minus strand of PVJX010045022.1, from coordinate 11,215 downwards.
TCTAGAGAAAACACTCCTAAAATTCATTTGGAAACATCAGAAACCTAGAATAGCAAAGGTAATTCTGTGTAACAAATGCAAAGTAGGAGGTATCTCAATTCCTGACTTGAAACTATACTACAAAGCCACAGTGATAAAATCAGCATGGTACTGACAAAGAAATAGACCCAAGGATCAATGGAACAGAGTAAAAGATGCAAACACAACTAGAAAGACACTCAGCCACCTAATATTTGACAGAGGGGCTAAATGTGTTCATTGGAAGAAGGATAGCTTCTTTAATCAATAGTGTTGGAAAAATTGGCTTTCCATATGCCAAAGACTAAAACTAGACCCATACCTACCACCATGCACTAAAGTCAAAATGGATGAAAGATCTAAATATTAAAACAGAAACACTAAATATGCTGGAAGACAAGGTAGGTAGAAATCTTTGAGACATAGGGTAGGCAGAGAATTCACAAGCAAAATGCAAGCCACATAGGAAATACTTCAGAGAATCAACAACTGGCATCTGATATTACTAAAAAGTTGCGTTTTAAAAGAAATAACTGACAAAGTGAAAGGAAAACCCACAGAATGGGAAAGAATTTTAGCTGACAATCCCTCAGACAAAGGACTTATATCCGAACATATAAATAACTGAAAAATATCAAGTCCTTCAAACTCAAGGACCCTCTCCAAAAATGGGCATCTGAGATGAACAGCCTTTTCAGATGAAGATATACAAATGGCAAATAAATACATGAAGAAATGCTCACTATCACTGGTCATTCAACAAATGCAAATTAAAACAACACTGAGATTTCATATTACCCTGGAATGAATGGCTGTCATCAAGAAATCAAATGAAAGCAAATGTTGGGGAGGCTCTGGGGAAAAAGGAACACTGATCTACTGTTGGTCATAGTGTATACTGGTGCAGCCACTATGGAGATTTCTCAGAAGAGTAGGACTGTAAGATCCATTCAATCTAGCTATTCCCTCCTGGGTATTTTCCCAGAAAAAACTGAAAAGGTCATGTCACAGTGATATATGTGCACCCATGTTCATAGCAGCACAATTTGTAATAGCTAAATAAAATAGCTAAAATAGATAAACAACAGAAATGCCCATCAACTGCAGAGTGGATAAAAAAATGCGATATTTTTATACAATGGAATATTACTCAACTATAAAAAGGATGATCTTGAGGCCTTTATAGGTAAATGGAGGAAACTTGGGACCATCCTTATAAATGAAATAAAAAAGACTCACATTAGTAAATATCACATTGTCTCTCTAGTATAAAAATAATAAAAACTGAAAGAGTAACAAGATCAAAAATGTGTAATAGATATTGTAAAAATGAAAGGGAAAGAAAGCGCTCTAAAGGATATAATTGTATGTTTGTATAAGTGTGTAATATAGATGACCATATTACTAAATTTTTGTTGGATCATTGAACAGAATGGTTTACACCATCAACGTTTGAGTGTCTATCCATTTTTGTGCTTTTATTTTGTAACTTGAACAGCCATTTCTAAGATGACAATATGTAATGTATCAACTAGCAATTTCTTAGTGTTAATTGTTGAATTCTGTATTACTCTACCTTTTTCTATTTTGTTATTTGCTTTATTTCTTTAAATAAGTAAAAAAGATTTTTAATCAACAAACTCATATATACTTATCATGTATAGCATGTTGTTTTGAAATATGTATCCACTGTGGAATGGCTGACTTGAGCTAGCTTACAAAAGCACCACCTGACATACTTATTTTTGTAGTGAGAACACTGGAAATGCACTTTTCCAGAGATTTTCCAGAGCACAGGACATTGTTAGTGTTACAGGGTGCATTCCTCCTGTCTGATTGAAATTCTGTGTCCTTTGACAAATATGTTCCTATGTTCCTGAACCCCTGGCCAGCCACCCTCTACATTGCAATGAACTCAATGTTTTAGGTTCCAGATTCAAGTAGTTGTGTGGTACTTGCTGTTCTACTGGCAGCTTATTTCCCTGAACATAATAACCTTTAGGTTCATTCATGGACAATGACAGGACTTCTTTTCCTATTGGTCAAACAGCATGGCCAATGTGTGTGTCCCACACTTCCTCATCTGCTTGAGTCCCCGTGGGCATTGGCTGTCTTGGTCTCAGCTCTTGTGAACAGTGTTGTGGTGCCTGTGGGTGTGCAGGTGTCCCTTTGACATGAGTTTGTTTCCTTATGGTTCATCCTCAGAAGTGGGCTTGCTGCATCATATCTTAGTCTTGTTTTTAACTTTTAGAGGAACCTCTTTCTGTTTTACTTAATGACAGGACTAATTTACATTCCTGCCAATGACCGTGCACGGCTCCCTGTCTCCAGTCTTCACACTGGTTGTTGCTTTGTTTTGGTAACAGTTACTTTGACTGGAGTCAAGGAAGAGCTTAGGGTTTTATTTCATATGTCTCTGATGATTAGTGACCTTGAACAGATTTTCGATATTGCTCAGTCATTCAAACATACCTATTTAGAGTTTTTGCCTATCTTTAAGTCAATTGTTTGGCTTGCCAATATTTCTCCAAATCCTTGACTGTGTAGGTCATTAAGTTTGTTGTGCAGAAACTTATTTGAGATCTTACTTTTTTCATGCTAGATTTTATTGCTATGAACTTGCCTACTAACACTACTTTTGCTGTATTCTACAGGGTTTGAGTATGTTGTGCTTTCATACCTCTTGTCTTAAGAAATTCTCAATTTCTCTTTTAATATCTTATTTGGTTCATTAGTTATTTATGAGTCTGAGGTTTAATTTCCAAGTATTTGGGAAATTTCTGATGTTCTTTCTGTTACTGATTTCTCATTTTATACTGTTTTAGTCAGAAGCGATTCTTTACGTGATCTCCATGTGTTTTTATGCTGCTATGTTTTCTGTAGTCCAATGTATGATCATTCCTACACAGTGTCCCATGTGCTGTGAAAAAGATGTGTCTTCTGCAGAAATTGGATAAAATGTCCGGGAAATATCTGTTAAGCCCACATGATCTGGGTGCTGTTGGATTCTATTTATTGCCTTTCATTTGGATGGTGGATGCACTGCTAAAAGTGGGGTGTTGAAGCCCCTAATATTATATTGCAGTCTACTTCTATCTTCAGCTCTAGCAGTGTCTGCAGTATGCATTTGGGTGTGTGAACATCTCAACTATTATATTCATTGCTGGCTAGATCCTGCTATCACAATGTGATGATCTTTTTTGCCTATCTTTTTAAGTTTTTGATTTAAAGTCTGTTTTATCTGATGGAAGTATAGCTGCTCCTACTTGCTCTGGCTTCTCTTTGCAGGGAGTATCCTTCTTCATCCCTGCACTGTAGCCTACGTGTCCCACAAGACATGTGATATGAATAGTTAGATCTCACTTTCTTTTTAAAAAAACTTTAAATTTTTTTATTTTAAACAAGCAAAACAGAAAGAAGGATAGAAATGATATAGAATTTTAAAAAATAGGAAATTAACACTAATTAACATTTTACATATTGTTATCTTAGAAGTAGCTGTTCAGGTTACAAGATTTAGGGGTGAAAATGATCAAACAATGAAAGCACAAACTGTTTTCTCTTGGATGAACTAAAAGATATTAGTTCTATAGTTATCTTGTATATACATACATACATTTATATATGTGTACCTATATATATATATACAATCTTTTCCCTTCTTCCTTCTCTTCTTTCCCCTATCCACTGAGATTTCATCTCACTCCAGAAAGAATGGCTGCCATCAAGAAATCAAATGAAAACAAATGTTGGTAAGGCTGTGGGGGAAAAGGAACACTTCTCTACTGTTGGAGGGAGTATAGATTGTTACAGCCACTGTGGCAATCAGGGTGGAGATTGCTCAAAAAACTAGGACTGGAAGTCCCATTCAATTCAGCTATTCCCCTTCTGGGAAAAATTTGAAAATGTCATGCTACAATGATATATGTGCATCCATGTTTATAGCAGAACAAATAGTAACAGCTAAATCTTGGAAACAACCCAAATGCCCATCAACTGTGGAACGGGTAAAAAAGATGTGGTACTTTTATAAAATGGAATATTACTCAGCTGTAACAAAGAATAATCTGGAGGATTTTATAGGTAAATGGAGGCAACTTGAAACCATACTAAGTGAAATAAATCAAACTCACATTTGTAAATATCCATATTATCTCCCTAGTGTAAAAAAGATTGAAAAAGTAGTAAGATCCAAAATGTACAATAGATAAGGTCTCACTTTCTTTATCCACTTAGTCACTCTACATCTTCTAACTGGAGAATTTATTCCATTTACTGTGAAGAATTTGATGGACAAGTAAGGACTTCTTGCTTCTGCTATTCCATTAATAGTTTTCTGGTAGTTCTGTGACTCATTTGGTTCTCTCTTGTTTGTCTGAATGTTTTGGGGCTTTCCATGGTGCCGAGCTTGATTACTGTCTAATTGTAGATTTGTTGTTATTGGTTTGCAGTTCTTATGGGACTTTAAGGAAGAAACTTGCAGTTATCATAGACTATTGTAAAGCTGATAGCAACTCAGCTTTAGTCTCCATCTTAATCACTTTCTCAAGGCTGGAACACAATACCTGACACCCACAAATTAAAGGAGGAGAACTTTATTCTGTCCCATGGTTTGTAGAGGTTTCATCAGTCCACAGTCAGTAGGATCCATGGCAGATGGGTGTGGTTGCAGAGGGAGGCAGAGAGGGAACAAGGAGCAGGGAGAGAGAGACACTCTTCCAGGCCACACCCTCAGTGACCCACTTCCTCCAACATCACATTTAGCTGTTACCTTATCCATGGCATAATCCACTGATGAATGCCACACACCCAGGATCCAGTCCCCTCCCTAAAGCCCCATCTGTGAGGGCATGAGGCTCTAGGGGGTCACTGAGGTGTAAACCATCACAGTCACATCAATGTGCCCCCATTTACATTTTCTTGTTAATTTATACACACACATATCATGTGTTCCTTAATGATTAATTATAACTGTAGCTATGTTTTGATCATTTGGACTTTTAGCTTTTATTGTAGAGGTTTGATAGTGTCATACTGAGTTGTTGTGAAGATAGCTGTAAATCTTCCTCTACCAGTGTATTCTGTACTTTTGTGTGTTTTCCTTTAAGGCTATCTGTCTCCTGGTGACACTTCACCATAGCTTCACTGTGTACCTGTGTGGGGAATTCTGATCCTTATTCATTTCTGAAGATTGCTCAGCTTGGCATAGCATTCTTGGCTTTCAGGATTTTTGCTTTGAGTATGTCACCCCCAGCCCACAAGGCCTGTGCTGAGAAACCTCCTGATAGTCTGATGGTGTTCTCTCCTATGTGATGGTGACTCTAACCTTTTGTAGTAAAGGATCCTTTAAAAGTAGTAAGATCCAAAATGTACAATAGATAAGGTCTCACTTTCTTTATCCACTTAGTCACTCTACTTTTAAAGGATCTTAGTCCTTTTAAAATCTTTTGTCTTTTCTTTACACAGTTTGTTTATAGTACACTTTGGAGAAGACTTGGGTAGAGTTCATTGGAGAACCTTTGCTCTTCCTGTATCTGGACGTCCTTATCTCTCCCAAGACTTGAGATAGTTTTAGCTATTATTTTATAAAATACATGTTCCATGACTTCTCCATCTTTTCCTCCCCTGTAATTCCCACAATTTGTTCACTTAATGATGTTGCTCTAGGCTTCCTCATTCCTTTTCATTCTCATTTGATTTTTTTCTCCCCTGTGAATATTCATTCTCATTTGATTTTTTTCTCCCCTGTGAATATTATTTCAAAAGACCTATCTTCAAACACAGAAATTCTTTGAACTGCTTGATCTAGTCTGATATGGAAGTCCCTCAGTCATAACTTTTACTCCATTCCTTAAGTTCTTCAGCTCTAAGACTTCTGTTTGGTTCTTTAAAGGATGCTTGTATTGAATTTCTCACTTGGGTTATGAATTGTTTTTCTGAAGTCTTTTACTATAATTGTTTGCTAGTAATATCTTTTGTCTTACTGAGTTTCCTCAAGGTCATTATTTTATTTACCTTTTTGGGAATTTCATAAGCTTATTTTTTCTTGAGAATCTATTAATGGAAATTATTGCCTTCCTTTAGAGGGCTGTATTTCTATTATTTTCATGTTTTGTTTTTGTTATTATTACACTGACATTTGTGTGTATGAGGAAGCACTTATGTCTTCCAATTTGTGGGGTAGCTTTTGTAGAGAAGATGTTTCCGATGGGCGGATCCTTGGTATTGGTGGGCTATGGTGAATGGCTTCAACTTTGCCATCTGTGGGTGCCCAGAAGACAAGTGTGCAGAGGATGCTGTGCAGAAATCAGAGCAGAGTCCCTTCCTCACACCAGGTGAGTCAAATGTGCAGCCACAAAGGACATTCAGAGGGGGAAGTATGAGGTTTGAGCAGACAGAAGGGTATGCAACAAGGGGACTGCTGACCTGTGTCCATGGTGACACTAATGCTCTTGATAATAGTGGTGGTGGTGATAGCTCTGGAGGCCTCAGTGGAGACCCTCTGCTCCAGGAGGTGTGAGGGACCCTGGGGAGTTCTAGGCAGTCCAGGAATCAGAAACCAGAGGGACAATGGTCAGGCAAGGGAGAGAAAGCAATGTGGAATGGTGACAGGACAGAGTCAGGCTGTGGAGGGAGGGTCACTGCATGGAGAGAGCTGAGGGTCACGTTTGGTTGGGTCTGTGCTGAGCCAGGGGCCTTCTGTCTACTGGGAGGGCCTGGGTATCATAGGAGATGGTGGTTAATGGGCTCCATGGGGATGGAGGGCAGTAAAGGATGAAGGTGTTGCCCTGGGGAAGGGCACAGGCTGGCTCCTGTCCATGGATCATGCAGGGGAAGGCATGGGATGTCCTGAGGCCTCTGTGGGGCCCCAGGCCATGGGTATGTCCCTTTCCAGCTCTGCTCATCTAGAGGGGCACTGCATTTGTGAGGGCCAGGGCTCCATTCAGCCACAGTAAAGGAGAACTGGCTGCTCACAGTGTAGATGTCACAGTTCCAGGCATTGGAGAGGCCAATTGGAATCGTCTGCAGCCCAGGCTGCTAGGTGACCTGTAGGTTCATGCTGTTCCCAATCACCAAGCAGGCCAGGTCCAGGAAGCCATTTTCCTTTGGGATGTTTCACCTGAGGTGATGAAAATGTGCAGATCCTGTTAGGTGCTTGCAAGACAGACAGTGGGTGCCAAAGATGCCAGGCAAGGAGTAGGGACAGGGCATGGGAGAAGGGACCTGGAATGGGGATTGGGTGCAGAACTTTCCAGGCCCAAGACACAGTGACACAGTCCCAGGCAGGCCCTGGCTCTGTGGGTGCTGGGAGAGGGTTCTTCCTCCCAGAGGTTGTGACATCCTTGGTGTCCCTGAGCCTCCTGTCTCTTAAACCCCTCTCCTCTCACCCACTGACTGGCACCACAGGACTGGTCTTAGTTTTGGCCTCCAGCAGCTGCCTGCACTGCCCTTGGGGCACAGTGCTCTGTGTGCACAGTGAATGCAAGGCTGTCTTGGGTGTGGTCCCCAGAAGCTGGTGCAGATCCACCCCCACCTCAGGCCTGGACAGAGGCACTGCTGGCCCTGGGCTGTCCTTCCTGGACACAGTTCTGATGCCCTGAGATCCAGAGGAGAATGGCTGTGGACTACAGGTCCTTGCCTAATCCCTGATGGCTTTGCTTCACCTGCCTCTTCCCTGCCTCTACCCATGTCACACCCAAGGACGCCACTGCTCCCTGAGGGTGAACTCTCGCATCCAGCCTGGCCCAGGACAGCAGCTGTGCTGTGATCCCAATGGCAGAACCTGCCTCTTTCTTTTCCTTTCTCATAGGGATGCCGCCCCCACCAAGTACCTCTTGTCTGGGTTCTGCAGCAGGGTCTCCACATTCCTACCTTCCCCTGGTCCAGAGGGACCTCGATGCCCTCCTGAGATACCTCTGAACCTCACTGGCCATTTTTGCCAGGGTTCTGGGTTGTGAGTTCCCCAGCCTCACTTGCTGCTGGAGGATGCGGCAGGGCTTCTACTATGGGCCTGATCACAGGACCTAGAATTCAGGGGTACAGTCAAATTCCCAGACCTTAGAGTGCAGCTGTGTTGGGCAGTGTGTCCAACAAAAACCAGTGTGACAAGGTCACACTGGACAGAGGTATGCATTTTACCCAGTAGCACTGCTATCCTTATGGGAGGGATGATGGGGACAGGGACATGGACACCAGGACAATGCTAGGACAGTGAGGCAATGAGCAGCACTGCTCCCTAGATCAAGAAAACTGAGATCAGCAGCAGAGCACGAGTGGTTGCTGGAGCAGGTTTTTCCTATGGAACAGGAGACCCAGCCTGCCAGGCCCTGTTGGATTCTTAACCTTCACCTATGGTAAGCAGTCATCTGGAGACATAGTTCTTGTCTCTGCCTTGTCTCTGAAGCTGATCTTACAAGCACAGGTCACTTCGTGTTCTCCCATGCCTGCTGAGTCCCTCCTGTGTTGAGCTGTTTGGTCTTTGGTCATCCAAGCCTGGTGTAATGTGATGAGCTCCATTTAACTCAGATGTAGCAGCCCCTCAAAGCTTCAGTTTGAGGAAGAAAGGTTCCCTGGAGGGCCAGGTTGATGCTAAGGGATCCAGAGGTAGAGGAATTGATATGCACTCAGAGGCCCTGAACACCTCCATGGCAGCTACCCAGGTTGGGCTCTGCTGTAATCGAAGCCTGGGGTTGCCTGTCCCCGAGTCCCTAGCTCAAAAAACTGGCCCTTACCATGGTGCAACCATATATGCTTCCTGTATGCCCTGGCCTGACCACTTGCACCCTCCAGAACTCCTCAGGGCTTCTTCCTGGGAATCCCTGCTGAACATAGCCCAGGAACCCACTGCCTCCTCTCAGCCTTCACTCCTGCCCTCTCCCCCTCCCCTACATGCTGTCAGCACCTCAGACCACAGGGAAGCCCTGGTATTGGTGGCAGCACTGGGGCCTGGGTATTGGAATGCACTACAACTCCTGAAGAAGCTAAGTCCCTCTGTGCCCTCAACCTTGGTCTGCCCCACCTTTTCTTCCTACCTGCACTTTCCACCAGCCCAGCCCTCATTCTCCTGCATGACAGGCTGACCTTTGAGGGCTGGCAGGAAAAGGGCAGGGAGACATGAACAGCAGGGCCAGAGGGGTCAAGGGCTCAGGTAAGACCCTGAGCTCACTAAGGAAGTAGTTATAGTAGAGAAGGCCCAGACACCCCTGGAAGATGTGAGCCCAGAGCAGCAGGTGCCTATTCCTAGGACCTTCCTCTCCTGCCTTGAGCCCCAGGGCACACTTCACTGACCCACACCTCCACCCCCACACCAGGCAGCCTCTTGTTCTGACACAGAAAGCCCCAGAAAAAGAGAACTTCAGGCAGTGCCACCCACTTTCAATCCTGTTCTTAGTCTCTGCTGTGCTGGGGGTGGGGAGGCTTCTATACCTCTGGAGACAGGAGCTGTGACACAGGAGGACAAAACAAAGCTGAGCTGTGACAGTACAGGACTGGAGCAGGAGATTGGGGAGCTACCATGGCTACCTTGAGGTGAGTAGACTGGACAGGGAAGGATGTGTGGGAAGAGGGACACTTCACCCTGCATAGCCAAGGCCATAAGAAGGTAGACTGCCCAGAGACCACCCTACAGAGGAACGGTACTACCTAGGATAGATCCCAGAGTCACTGAGCCCATCTGGGACAGACTGGGGTCCAAGGCAGGGACATGGCCAGGTCACCTGAACAAAAGACAGCAGGGGCTGACAAGAGTATCCTGGAGGATGCAACAAGAGGCACAGAAGGAGAGTGGAGGACAGATAAGGGCTGTCAGAAATGTCACAAGCAGATGAAAGGGCAGAGTGGACAAATTGAGAGAAAAAAGGGTAAAGAGAACTTTCAGAAATAGGATGGTAGCTCACACGGTAGAAGAGAACCTTCATCTGGGAATCAGTAAGACCTCAGGGTTCAAGGGAAAACCCAGTGCTGGGCTCAGAGAGGCAGGGAGGTCTGCAGCAACCCAGGAGTTCAGGGAACCAGAGAAGAGAAGCTACAGTTGAACTTGGCCAGGTGGGTACTCCCAGGAGCTCACAAGAGCAGGTCAAAGGATGTGCCCATAGTTGTGGCAGCTAGGTACCAGAAGGGCCAGGGCAGCTGCAGGAGCTCAGGAGCCCAGGTAGGCAGGGGAAGGTGGGAAACCAAAGCATCTACAGGAACTCAGATGACCAAGGCAAAGCAGCTACTTGGTAAGCTATGGTGGCTGGGTGTCGGAGGGCCCAGGGCATCCCCGGGAGCTCAGGGAACCAGAACAGAGAAGCTATAGGTCAGCTGGGGCATGTGGGTGCTGGAGCAATTAGGGCATCTCCAGGAGCTCAAGGGACCAGGGCAGAACAGCTGCAGTTGATCAAGGAGAGATTGGGGCTGGAGGGGACAAGTAAGCTCCAGGAATTCAGGGGGCCAAAGCAGAGCAGCTATAAGTGAGCAGGGGCAGGTGGGTGCTGAAGAGGCCAGGGAAGTCATGGTAGCTCAGGGAACCAGAGCAGAGAAGCTACAGGTAAGCATTGTCAGGTGAGTGCTGGAGGAGCCAGGATACTTGAAGGAGATCATGGGGTCGGGGAAAAGCATGTCCTTGTGACATGAGGCAGGTAGGTATCAGAAAAATAGAGTAGCTTCAGGTACTCAGAGAACCAGAGCAGAAGAGCTACATGGGTGCTAGAGGCCAAAGACATTCCAAGAGGAGCCCAGGGAATCAGGTAGAAGCACACAATAGTTGACCATCAGCAGGAATATCCTGGAGAGGCAAGGGTACTCCCAGAAGCTCAGAGGACTCAGGAAGACCAGGGCAGCACAGCTATAGGTGAGAAAGAACAGATGGGAGCTACAGGGACCAAGACAGCCCCAGGAATTCAGGGGACCAGGCCAGCCCCAGGAGCTCAGGGGAGCAGGGCAGCTCACCTACTGGAAAGCAGGGACAGACAGTAGCTAGAGGGACCAGGGAAGCCGCAGGAGCTCAGGGGCCTGGGGCAGAACAGCTACAGGTGAGCAGGGACAGATGGGAGCTACAGGGATCAGGACAGCACCAGAGCTCAGGGGCATGGGGCAGAACAGCTACTCTTGAGCAGGGACAGCTGGGAGCTACAGGGACCGGGGCAGCCCCAGGAGCTCAGGGGTGTGGGTGCAGAATAGCTACTGGTGAGCAGGGACAGCTGGGAGCTACAGGGAC
>PVJX010045020.1:0-12918 GCA_004027295.1 Dolichotis patagonum | reverse complement strand
TTATGCTTCTATGTTCATTAGGGAGATTGGCCTATAGTTCTCTTTTTTAGTTGGGTCTTTCTCAGGTTTTGGTACTAGAGCAATATTTGCTTCCAGGAATGACTTAGGAAGACTTGCTTCCCTTTCAATTTCATTGAAGAGTTTGAGGAGTGTCGGAATTAAGTCTTCTTTGTATTTCTTGTAGAATTCCACAGTGAATCCATCTGGGCCTGGGCTCTTCTTTGTAGGCAAGGACTTAATTACATTTTCAATTTCAGTAATAGAAATTGGGTTATTCAGCAGTTTTACATCTTCCTGACCCAGCTTTGGTAGTTCATATTCTGTGAACTGTCCATTTCTTCTGTTATCGAACTTATGAGACTAGAGGTTTAGAAATAGGTGTTGATGATCTTCTGTATTTCCAACGAGTCTATAGTAATTTCACCTTTTTAATTTCTTACTGCATGAATGTGAGTTTTTTCTTTCCTTTTTAAAATAAGGTTGGCTAGGGGCTTATCAATTTTATTTATTCTTTCAAAGAACCAACTCTTTGATTCATTGATTCTTTGTATTATTTTCTTAGCCTCTATTGCATTAATTTCTGCTCTGATCTTTATAATTTCCTCCCTTCTTTTGGCTTTGGGCTTGACTTTCTTTCTTTTTCTAGATGTTTGAGGTATAGCATCAGGTTGTTTATTTGTGTTCGTTCTGTTTTCCTGACGTGGGAACTCAGTGCAATTAATTTTCCTCTCAGGACTGCTTTCATTGCATCCCACAAATCCCATAAGTTGTGTTTGTATATTTGTTTGCTTGTAGATATTGTTTAATTTCTTCTTTAATTTCCTCTGTGATCCACTGATGTCTCAAGAGTGTATTACTCAGTTTCCATGTGTTTGTGGGGTTTTTGTAGTTGCTTTTATCGTTAATTTCTAGTTTCACAGCACTATGATCCGATAACATGCATGGGATAATTTCAATTCTTTTGCATTTACTTAAATATGTTCTGTGGGCTAGTATATGGTCTATTTTAGAGAATGTCCCTGTCCCATGTACTGCTGAGAAGAAGGTATATTCTGATGTTGCTGGATGGAATATGTATATGTCTATCAAGTCCATTTGTTCACAGTTGTGATTCAGTTCTGTTATTTCTTTGCTGATTTTCTGTCTGGTTGATCTGTGTCCCTTTATGTCAATTGCATGTTAAAGTCTCCTGTTATAATTGTGTTTTGCTTATTTGATTTTTCATTTCTGTTAATACTTGCTTTGTATAGCTGGGTACTCTGGAATTTGGTGCATATATAATTAAGATTGTTATCTTTTCCTCTTGAAGTTTTCCCCTAACTAGTATGTAGAGACCTTCTTTATCTCTTTGGATCATTCTTCGTTTGAAGTCCACAGAGTCTGCAAACAGAATAGCTGCTCTGCTTTTTTTTTTTTTTTTTTTTTTGGTTTCCTGTTGCATGAAGTATTGTTTTCCATCCTTTGACTTTCAGTCTATGAGTTCCCTTTTGGGTTAGATGGGTTTCTTGTAGACAGCATATGGTTCAATGTTGTTTCTTGATCTATTCTGCCAGTCTGTTTCTTTTGCTTGGTGAATTGCGGCCATTTACATTAATGGTTATATATTGATTTATGGTTGATATGTTATCTTTCTGCTGTTGTATCTTTTCCTTTCCTTTCCATTTAATTGTCTACCTTGCTTAGTGGTTTTTTTCCTATGTGTATCTAGACTGTGTTTCAGTATTCTTCATAGGGTTGGTTTGGTGTTTATGAAGTTCTTCAGCTGTTGTCATGGAAGTGTCTTATTTCTCTATCCATTTTGAAGGACAGTTCTGCAGGGTATGTCAGTTTTGGTTGGAAGTCGTTTTCCTTTAGGATCTGAAATACTTCATTCTATGATCTTCTTGACTTCATTGTTTGTGTTGAGAAGTCTGTTGTGAGTCTGATAGGCTTTCCTTTATAGGTGATCTGTATTTTCTTTATAGCAGCTTTTAGTATTCTGTTCTTATGTTGGATTTCTGGGATGTTGATTATTATATGTCTGGGTGTAGTTTTATTTTGATTATGGCTATTTGGAGTTCTATATGCTTCACTAATCCATATGTCAGTTTCCATTTTCATGTTTGGGAAATTTTCAGCTATTACTTCTGTAAATAGCCTCTTGATATCATTTGTGCTGTCCCCTTCTTTTTCATTTATCCCTATTAATCTTATGTTGTTTTTCATTGCATCATCTTGCAGTTGTTGAATTGTTATTTCCTGATTCCTTGTTAGTTTTAAAAGATCTGTCCTTTCCTGTTCACTAGCTGCAATCTTATCTTTGAGGTCTGAAATTCTGTCTTCACTTTCATTGAGGTGGTTTTGGCAACTTTGAATAGAATTTTTTATTTCCTGTATATCTCTTTGAATCTGCTTCATGCATTCTGTTTGTTTCTTACAATGTTCATTCAGGATTCTATCTGTTTGCTTTATTCCTCTAATTTTTTAACTGTGTCTTCTTTAGATGCATTCACTATTTCTTTCACTACTTTTATCATTTCTTCTTTTACCTAGGAAATTATTTCTGATTTGAGTTTCTCTATAGCTTCCCCAAGTTGCTTCTTTATTTCAATTGATATCATTTCAGTCATTTCAGGTGTATGGCTTATATTTTCTTCTATGTTGGAAATCATTTCCTGTGCCCTCAGCTCCTGGGACTGAATGCAGGTCACTGAGCTTGGACCAGTCAGGCCTGCAGGATCTCCCAAGCCCAGTGCAGCATCCTAGGGAGCTGCGCGGTAACTCAACCACTGGGAGCACTGGTCTCAAACTCTCCCCAGGCCAGTACCAGTGGGCTGAAAGTCCCCCTGTGCAGCCTCGGCCTCCCAGACTGAAAGAAGGCCCCTAGGCATGGTACACTGAGGCCCATGAAACCTCCAGAGCCCAGTCCAGTGTCCTAGGGAGCTGGGCAGGGACATGCTTTAATTTCTTGGAAAATTTGTTTATTTTTGCCTAGAAGCTGCCAAACTCTAAGTGACCATACAGTGAAACCAATGGCAAATATATTATACTACTTTTTGGAAATCCACAAAATCAACCTTGTAAAGAATTTATAACTGCTAAACTATGGTACTACTTCTATCTGATGCCCATTAGATTAACTCTCTGAAAAAGGTCCCTGACTGCAGTCCCCTTACACTGACCCTGCTTAGCTTAAAGTATCTAGATGGAAACTACTCCCCTTTTTCCCTAACCACAGTTAGGGATACCTCTTCAGAAGGGGAAATATTATAGACAGCTAAATTAGGTAGAAATATAGATAGTAGGCAGTCAGACAGGGCTGGACCCTCCAGGCAGTCAGTGCAAAAGATGAGACTCGATCAGAATGGCAGGTGGAGGCACATCTGGAGATTAAAATCACAATGGCTAGTTTTACATACTTCCCTAAGAGATGAATGGTGGTTTGGGATTATTGGTATCAATCAAGATTTCCCACTATCTCTTTAGGGATGGGCCATCCTCTCTCACCTACTAAGACTAAACCATTAAAACTAAGACCAAAACTACTACGACTAAAAGAAAAGACTAAGACTACAGATTAGTGACCAAAATTAATGATGTCATCCATATGCTCTTGCTATCATTAGGTCAATATTACCTACATGCCTACATTTGTAGTCTTTTTGATTCATAATAATTTTAACACACACTATATTCATCTCATACTTTTGCACTATAATACATCCTTTGAGACATAGGCTCATTGGCAACCCATTTGGGACCGCTCCTGTCTTTCAGGAGCTATTCCTGTTCCCCATTCCCTCAATCCTACTCCTTATTTTTTCTCCAGTAAATTTATCTATTCTTTTTTTAAAAAGACAGGTAAGTATCAATGAAGATAAGAAACTGGAATTTTCATCAATTGCTAGTGGAACTGTAAAATGATGCAACTACTTTTAAAACCTGACTGACTATTCCTCAAAAGGTTAACTTCACAGCCCATAATTTTCATTCTTAAGTGTATACCTAAAAGAAATGAAAGCCTATATCCACCCAAAATCTTGTACAATGCGAAACATTATTCATAATACCCCCTCAAAAAAAAAAGTAAAAGACACATGGTCATCAACTACTTAATGAATAAACAAAATATGGTATATCCATTAAAATTGAATATTATTTGACCATAAAAAGTAATGGGCACTGATACATGTTGTTACGGTTTATACCTAAATGTCTCTCCAAAGTTTCATTTGATCATAAGTGAGGATTTGAGGAGATGACAGGATCTTGGATCATGGATCATGGGGGTGTGATATTCATCAATGGATTCGTTCAATGATGATTCTATAGCTGAATGTGATGTTAGAAAGAGGCGGGTCACTGGAGGCATGAGTTAAAAGGCTCTCTCCCTCCTTCCTCCTTGGATCTCTATCTGCTTCTCACACCTGTATCATGAGCTCTTTCTTTTCTGTCATGACCCTCTGTCATGCTGCCCTGCCTAAAGCCACCCAACTATGGACTGAAACCTGTAAAAACTATGATCCAAAATAGACCTTTCATCCTTTAACTTGTGGGTATCAGATATTGTGTCTCAACAGTGAGGAAGTAACTAAGCTATGTGTTATAACATGGATGACTCTTAGGACATTATGCTAAGTGAAAGAAGCCAGCTACCAAAGACCACATATTTTATTTTTACATTTATATTAAAATGTCCAGAATAGACAGATCCTTAGAGCCAGAAAACAGATTAATCATGGTCTGGAGCTAAGAGAATAGAAGGAAGGACAATGGCTAAAAGGTAACATGTTTGTTTTGGGAGTGGTGAAAATGTTCTAAAGTTGATGGCAGTGATGGTTTCACAACTCTGAATACACTAGAAACCACTGAGCTTTTCATTTTAAATGGTTGAATTGTGTGGTGTGTGAACTGTTTCTCAATAAAGCTATTTAAAAAAGTAAAAGGAAACAGGAAAAAGGAAGGTGAGAAGCCTAACCTATGGTCACAGCCCAGAAATTCAAACATATTCATATATGTTATTTCATTGGATTTTTCCAATTGTGGTGAAAGAATCACCTTCATTTCAGAGATATTAATTTTGTGCAGGTTGGTGTCAACTTAAACCCTAGCTCCTGTGAGAAAGCAGGAGACTGACTTAAGGAACCACCAAGAACAAGGTGCTATTCCTGGCTCTTCACACACAGCGTCTCAGTTCATCCTTAAAACATCCTCAGCAGAAAGCATTATTAGCTCCATTTTCAGGTGGAAAACCAAGCACAAAAAACATGCATGCTCTGTGCCCTCAGACACAGTTGCTATAGGACAAAGCAGGATTCAAACTCAATCTGTCAGATTCCCTTGCTGATACCCTTTCTTCCATAAAGCTTCCAGCGCCAGGATCCAGATCTTTACACTAGCTGCTAAAACCCCATCCTGCTCCCACTCCTGCCCCCTCCCTAACCCCACAGTGAGGCTTGATCCATGTCTGAACACTTCTCTTTCCATTCAGCCTATCTCCACCCTTCACTGCACGGAAGACAAAAGCTATTCTTGGCACCACAGTCAGTTGGCCCAGTTCCTCGGAGGAAAGCATTCTAATACCAGAACAGTTCATGTATCCTGAAGAAAACCCTGGGAGACCCAAGGGAAGGAGGAGATACCCCTTTCCTCTGCAAATGGACCAGACCACAGACCTCTGCCCTGCCTTCCAGGGAGTCCTTGAAAGTAATGAGGAGGACACTGTCCTTTCACAAGAGACCCAATCCAAATTGGGAATCCTGGAAAGACTTACAGGAAAGCAGATGGGAGTACAGTAGAACAGCAGTGGGATAGGAACATTCTCTACTGGAAGCAGGCAGGAGGTTTGTCCTGTGCTGGGAACCCAGACGCTGAACACTGAACCCAGCCTCATCACTTCCTGGCAGGTAATCATAGCATATTTGGGATGGCCCACCTGTTCCCACCCCCTCTTTCCTGTTGGAACCAGTCCCAAGAGAAGGGACTTTCATTAGGAAGTAGGACAGTCTGGAGGAAAGTGAAATGCTGAAGATGAGGCTGAGAGTGAGGTCAGTCATCCTGGTCCTTCCATGTGACAGGTCAGGCCTTCAGGGAAGGGCTTCCCTGCCTGGTCCAGCCAATAGAGTTAGACCATGCTGGTAGAATAAGATTCAACTACTGCAAGAGTAGACCTGGCTCCTTTTAAAGAAAGGGAGGGTGCTCAGAATTCAGCATGAGTAGCAAGGTTATGGCCAAGATAAACGGTAAGTGAGGTGACTCCAGGTCTGAGGGAGAAAAACCTGAGGAAGGTTTTCCATACAACATTGGAATGGGGAGAAGAACTGAGTGGTGGGATGTGAGTTAAAGTGTTTGACTTGTCAGTTCTGGATATAGTGTCATTGCAAGTAAAAGAAGGATAGGAATAATACAGGGAACTTGTTCAGAGGCTGGGTGTGGGCTGAGGTATTAAAGACACCCAAGAAGATAGGGATGGGGCTGGGGAATAAGACTGTGGGCTGGGTAATTTAAGAGGAAGAACACAGAAATGGAGACAGAAATGGCAGTAATTTAAGGAGAGGGGAACACTTGCCAGAGGTAGAGAGTTGATTAGGAAAGTTAATATAAGCCTGGAAGCTGGGAAGAAAGAATAGAGTTTGGGGACTCTCTCCCTGGGCTTTGTGACACCCCCCCACACACTGACCTGAGGAGTTGCCCCAGTAGAAGGCTCTCTTGGTACTTGGAGAGATCAGCATAGCTAGCCAGCAAGGTCACCTGGCCTCCTCAGCAGGTGAACCCTGGATATTCCCTTCTTTTAAGGAGCTCTCCAGCCAGTACAAAGACTGGAATAAGGGGGTTCTCACTACCAAGAAAACCTAGAGCTAGTGGAAGGAGCATGCTAGTCCCTGGCTACTCCTATTGAGAGTAGCTGACACTAAAGAAACCACACAGACCTTCATTTCAAATTTCCTGGTGAATCTCTCTGTATATCAGACCACTTGATTGTACAAAAGCAAACAAAATCTCTTGGGACTTGTGGTATGGTATTTATTTTTTTTTAATTTATTAGTACATATTTTTAGTATATAAGGTTTACATCCTTGTGTGGATTTGGAACATATACATGATGCATCTTTCTCTTTTTTATCTTTTTTTCTTTCTCCTCTCCCCCTCTACCCATCTCTTGATCACTCCTTTTTTTGTACATGTTTGCAGCACACGATGTTTTACATTTCTTGTGTGGAGTTGGTACATGTATATAACTAATCTTAATTCCTTTTTTTCATCTTCTTTCGCTCTCCTCCCTCCTCCTTTCTTCCATTTGTTTTTAGTTTGCTTTTGTTTTTGTTTTGGTACTGGGGATTGAACTCATGACTGAACTAAATTCCCAGCCCTCCTTCCATTTCTTGATCCCCTTCCCATCTGAGAAAAATTTATCTCCCTATTTCCTATTACTGTGTCTATATTTTATTTTGCTTTTTATTTATACTCTGCATTTCTCATATGAGAAACCATGTGACATTTAAGCTTGTGTGTCTGGTTTACTTCACTTAACATTATGGTCTCAAAGTGCATCCATTTTCTTACAAATGACTCAAGTTTATCCTTCTTTTATGGTGGAGTAGCAACCCATTGTGTGTCAGTACCACATTTTCTTTATCTGTTCATCCTTTGATAGACATATAGGCCACATCCAAGATTTAGTTATTGTAAATTGTGCTGCTATAAATATGGGTATGCATGCATCAGTGTAATAGGATGACTTTAACTCCTTAGGGAAAATACCTAGAAGGAGAGTATCTGAGTCAAATGGAATTTCTTTTTAGAGGAACTTCTATACTGATTTCCACATGACTGGAGTAGTTTACGTTCCCACCAACAGTGCAGAAGACTTCCTTCTTCCCCCACAGCCTTGTCAACATTTGCTTCTTGATTTCTTGATGATTCTTCATGGAGTAAGATATGATTCCAGTGTTGTTTTAATTTGCATTTCTCTAATGGCCAGCAATGTTGAGTATTTCTTCATGTATTTATTGCCCATTTGTACTTCTTCTGTGAAGCATTTATTCATTTCACTTGTCCATTTTTTACTCAGTTTTTTATGTTGGGGTCTAATTATCTTAGTTTTTTATATATTCTAGATATGAGTCTTCTGTTAGAGAAATGGCTGGCAAAAAACTTTTCCCTTTCTGTAGGTTGTCTCTACACTCTGTTGGTTGTTTCCTTTGCTGAGTAGAAGTTTTTGATCTGATCTGATCACGTTTGCTGATTCTTGAGACTGTTTCCTGTGCAACTGAGGTTCTGTTCAGAAAAATCCTTGCATATACCTATGACTTCATTGCATGTGACTAATAACTATCTAGACAATAGTTTCTGATCTGAGTTGCACATTAAATACCTGGAAAATGTTGAAAAAAAGCACAGTGAGACTGGAGGAGAGCTAGACTGACAGTTTACCATAGATCACTCCCTATTGCTTCTCCCACTATGCCTTCCTTCTTCACACACTTTCACTTTTGTACATGTGCACACAAACACACACCCTCTCACAAATGTACACATCTCTTCACTCTCTTTCAAATTCACATCAACTACATTCAAGTTCTCAGTTCATTTCACCTTCCCATGTACTCAGGTACCTGTGCGGTTCCACAAATACATCCTTCACATAGTGTGAAGCAGCAATCAGAAACTCATAACCATCGTCTCACCCACAAGCTGACATACACATAGAACCACAGTCCTTTTCACACCCACACACGAGGTAACATGCATACTCACCTTCAAGCACATGCACATTCACAGTCAGATATGAACCTGCCACATCCGTGAGTTTCCAATCACATGAATGCACATGAACTTGTGGACCACATTCACAATCACACATTAATTACACAGCCAACACCACTACAGTCCTCACGTATACATATCCCCATGCAATACAATCTCCCCCACATAGACACTGTCACAAATGCATGAATCTACAACCACAAACTAGCCAGTCACAGCCCCAAGCTGATTGTCCTACATTTGTTCACACAGTCAAGCTCACCCTGGACAAGGCAGCCAGGGTCCACAAAGACTGGGATCCCACTGCTTTCTCTTCCTCCCAGGAATCTTGATTTGGGGGCTCCTGCTGGCTACCCCCAGCTGCTTTGCCTATGATGAGGACCTGTCCAAGTGCTTCCAGGATCCAGAATATGAGTCCTTCCTCACCATAGCCCGGGATAAGCTCCCCATCTCCCCACTGCCCAAGCGCATAGTGGTAGTGGGAGCCGGTGTGTCAGGCCTCACAGCAGCCAAGACCCTGCAGGACCTTGGTCACCAGGTGAGGAGGACTTGGAAGTATCTTGATCATTTGCTTCTTGCTTTCCCCTCCTTGGGGAGGGGACATTTCTCCCTCGGTCCCTGAAACCCCTAACCCTTAATCATTGTTAACTGCCACTGAGCTGCAGGTAACCATCTTGGAGGCCAGTGACCACATAGGGGGTCGAGTAGTCACATTCAGGAATAAGGAAGAAGACTGGTACTATGAGCTGGGGCCTATGCGGATTCCCAGATCCCACAGGTAAGTGCCAGGAGAGAGATGGAGTAAAGGCCAAGTGGGAGGATGGGGAAGAGACAGAAGGCTTTTGTTGTATTCACTTTGTTATATGATTCAACTCTGTAAGTCAGGACTAACGATGGCCTTCCACTTAGTACAGAAGACCAAGGCTTAGAGCCCAGAGTCATACAGAAAGTGATAGATCTTGAACTAACAATTGTAACAGTCACCATTAATTCATCAAATTGTTTCCCTAAGGGGAACTTCCACTAAGGGGAGTTTTTATATGTCAAGTGTCACAATAAGCTGTGAAATTATAATCATTATTATTAATAATAACTGTGCTAAGCATTATATATACATTGTTTGATCAATCCTCACAACTCTATAATTTGCTATTCTTATCATTCCTATTTATGAATTCAGAATGGGCTCAGATATAATAGTGACTCAGTCAAATTTCTGCTAGGAGAAAGCAACAAAGCTCCTCATCAAGGAGGCATTTGGCATAGAAGCCCATGTTTGACTCCTAAACCTATCTCACTAAGGACGTGGACAAGGCCTTAGGTTCTAAGATTTCCAGAACAAAACGGATTCCTAGCCCAATATCCCACATGTCTCTGCAAATATGACTTTTTTTTTTGCTTTGAATGTAAATTGAATATATGTTCCCTCTAAACCATCAGAAGCAAAAGTAGAGGAAAAAAAGAAAAGAAAGCAACCCAAAGTAGGATTCATTAAATATGACTTCAAACTTACTTAGACATGAAAAACAGAATTTCAAATACTGTCTGAAACAAAAGGCCTCTATCTCTACTTTTGAAATCTATCAACTAGAATTTTCTAAAGAACCCTAATTCAGTGATGGGTGAACACCCCATCTCCTAAGCCCCTCAAGGCAAAACAGAAGGAAAAAAATGTCTTTTGACCATAGCAAGGGGAAGAGGAAATTAGAGTTGAGAAAGCAATTAGTCTGAGACTCCTGGGCACAAAAAGAAACCAGTTTTCCTGGAAGTGATTTCTATTGTGGAACCAGCAACAAGGATATCTTTCTTGGCTCCAGACTGGCCCACACTTTTATTGAGAAGCTTGGCCTGAAGCTGAATAAGTTCATCCAGTTCGATGCCAACACCTGGTACCTCATCAACGGACAACGCTATCGCACCAGAGAGGTCATAGCCAATCCAGAGCTCCTGGCCTATCCCGTGGACCCTACAGAGAAGGCCAAGAATGCTATGAATCTCTTCTACCAGTCCATCACTAAGGTACCAACTGACTTTTCCCAACTAGAGTTGGAAAGTAAGAGAGTCTATTTGCCCTAATGTAGCCTGGCAAATTAGTGGATGGGCTCAGGTCACCTGACTCATACTTCCCTCTTGTGATTGGTCTACCTTTCTTCTAAATCACTCCTCAAGAATTTGTCAATAAGAAGACTCCACCCCCAACCTCCTTTCTTTTCTTGTCCCTGAGTGGTTCCATGGCCCATTACTCCATCAGTGGCAGTGGAAGGGAAAGGAATACTATGCTATGTCAGCTAGTCCTTGGTAATTAATCAACAGTGACAATCTTCACCTTAATTTCCAAAAGGTCTTTAAATGGAGAAGACCTACTTGTGGAAAGGGAGCTTACAGGAGTTCTTAGAACTATCATTCCTCTGGTCTTTCCATCCTTCTACCTGCTTCAAGGACATCCAGAGAGCCCAGCAGTGCTATCTCTACTCTAAAGGCAGACAGAGCCCCCCACCATGCCCCCTACCATGACCTCCCTGTCCACAGCATTCTGAATAATTCTCGTGGCTTAAAGGCCCAACTTAATGGTGTATCTCTTCTCCCCTACTGCAGATAAAACAAAATCTGAAAATGTTCAACTGCAGCCAACTAATGTCCTTTTTCGATTCTTATTCCACCAAGGTGAGTGCAAAAAAGAAGTCTCAAGACCAGCCCCCTAGGTTGTCCTCTCCCACCAATATTCACTCTTCCTTCTGCCAAAGCCTTTACCCCTCTGGGGTCCAGGCCCATCTTTCCCAGACCCGGGCCCTTGCTGAAGCCCCTTCCTACACACAGGGTCCTCTACCCTGCAATTCTAGCCTACACTTGCCCTTCCCCTAGGCTTACCTGCTGAAGAAAGGGCAGCTGAGCAGAGGAGCAGTAAAGATGATCGGGGATGTGATGAATGAGAATTCTGGATACTATAAGTCCCTCCTGGAGTCCCTGCAGAACATGAACATCTTCTCCAAAAGCGATGAGTAAGGCTAATCTGGGGCCAGGGTGAGAACCCCCTCCCCAGTCCTGACTTACTGGATATGTACTGTGTGCCAGGCACTGTACTAAGCACATCCCAAGAATTGCCACCTTTAGTCACATTTAATAAGTAGACATTATTCTTCAGAGTCATTTTACATGTGAAAGTGCTGAGACGTTATGAAACTTACCCAAGTTTATCTAGCTTTGGCAAGAGTTGAATTCCAAACCCAGACTCGGGTTTGCAGGGCTCCTCCTGAGAAGCAAAATTGCAGGTGGCTAGCTAGACAGCCTGTGTGAATCTGGGAGAGTTACTTCTCTCTGGTGTCAGTTTTCCAAACTATCTAATTAAGCGCCTATCTTTCCCTAAGAGAAAATTCTTTCCTACACATCAACTAAGGCTATGTATACGAAGTGTCCCTGTGGGGGATGAGTGAAGCTGTCTCCCATTCCTTTGTAGACCAGAGCATGAATGGCGATTGGCACACTGGTCTGGTGATGCCTCCCACTCTCATCCTCCCTCTCTTTCCCCTGCAGCTTCTTTGAGATCACAGGAGGCTTTGACCAGTTCCCCAAAGCCCTCAACACCAGCCTGAAGCCTGGCACCGTCCATCTGAGGTCCAAGGTGGAGAGAGTGGTGAGGGATGGGCCTGAAGTTCGGGTTTTGTACCATAAGGGGGGACCCACATCAGAGCTGCACAACCTCACAGCAGACTACATCATCGTCTCCAGCTCAGCCAAGGCCACTCGCCTCATTGCCTTCCAGCCACCCCTGTCCCCAGACAAGAGAGATGCCCTGCGCTCAGTGCATTACACAAGTGCTACCAAGGTGATTTTGGCCTGCAACCAGAGATTCTGGGACAGGGATGGAATTGAGGGTGGGGTCTCCATCACCGACCGGCCCTCACGCTACATCCACTACCCCAGCCACAGCTATCCTGGTGGCAAGGGTGTCCTACTGGCTTCCTACACAATAGGTGATGATTCCCTCTTCTTCACTGCCATGAAGCAAGACCAGGTTGTGGACACTGTCCTAGATGACCTAGCAGCTGTGCACCAGATACCCAAGGAAGAGCTGCAGCGCATGTGCCCCACCGCAGTGGTCAAGCACTGGTCCTTGGATCCCCTCACTTTTGGTGCCTTTGCTCAGTTCACACCCTACCAATTTGTGGACTATTC
>PVJX010045019.1:0-12922 GCA_004027295.1 Dolichotis patagonum | reverse complement strand
TTTATACTATTGTGTTATGTTTGATATTACTGTAATTGAAACTATGCTCAACTATAGCAGAGTAAGAGATATGGTGTTAGATACTGTTGATGTCCAGTTGACTTAATGTAAAGTACTGTGTTGCCTATGTTGTCCTCTTCTGATCTGCTCTGTACTGCCCCCTTTTGTTTTATTCTCTTTTAAATTAAAAAAAAAAAAAAAGAAAAGAGTGTCATAATTGTTAGGATTCCTAGACTCAAGTTCATAAATCAGGAAGAGCTCAGAAAATCAATTGAATTATCAAACAATATAAGAGAATGATGTAGAGTTGTTGGTCAAATTAAAATATTAGAGTAAGTGGAAAAATAACCATTGACATTGTAAGTCAAAGAACTCATGTAAAATAAAACAATGAGGTATAACATCTAAGAATAAAGCTGACAAAAAGGTAAGAATGTAAATGGATTGAATTTTAAAGTGTTGATAAGAAACAAGAAGATTTAAACAAATGCATAATTGCAACATTTCTTATGAAGATAAAATGTTATAAGGGTACTAACTTTGTTAATCTAAAAATTATGAGATCTTAACAAAAATATTCATTGATTACTTTTATAAAATCTAGACAAATTTGATCTAAAGTTCAATAGAAAAATATAAACAAGGATTTCTGGAAAATTCTCAGTAAAAGTTTAACTAAAGCAAGTTAGTCTGTGCAATATCAAATATATTATAAAGGTAAAAATTTAGCATAGTAAAGATTACAGAAAAACTGAACAGATGAGATGTAAAATTTAATAGTTAATAAGGCAAATATAAAAATGAAATTTTAATTCACTAGATAAAACATTGATTATTCAATAAAATACTAGTACTTCATAATTATCTATAAAAAATAATGAATCTTTCTCGTATTTTTTAGTAACATAAATTCCAGGTCAATCAAGTGTTTTTAACATCAATAAAGAAGTAAAATTGGAAGGAAACTTAAAAATTTCAGTATTGGGAATGTTTTCCTAGGTATCACAAAATACACAACAAAATTACACAGAACACACAAATTTAAATTTTAAAAATGCAAGGACATTTATATGTCATAGAAATTGTGATAAACAAAGAAAAACACACTTCCAATATACTGCTAAGAGCTAACTTATACAGCAATCATGAATCACCATAAATAGACAATTTGCATAAAAGCAAACAACAAAGCCCACAGTAAGAGGCAGTGGAGTTATTTAGTGTAAAAACAGCCAATAGTCAGCTGATGTGGTGGCACATGCCTGTTATCCCAGCACTGGAGAGGCTGAGGCAGAAGGATCCCTGAAAGTTAGAGGCCAGCCTAGGATCCATCCTGAGTTCAAGGTCAGCCTGAATTACACAGTGAGACCCTATCTCAAAAAACAAAACAAACAAAACAAAACAAAACAAAACAAAACAAAACAACAGGCAGTTAGTCAGTCAGGGCCTGAGGTAGTTGGAGTGCACCTGTGCTCTCAGGGAGTAAGATACAGACGGTGGGACCGGGTCTCTGATCAGGAAGGGAATAGAATGCAATCCCTGCCTACAAGGAGGGCTGTTTCTAGAACTTAGAAATACAAAAAGCCAGTTTCCTTTTACAGGTGGTTTCCTGCAAGCTGTCATGCTGAGCACCTGGTTTAGAGAGCCTGTGTACCGACCGGTCCCTTTAAACCCACAGAGCCACCTGTGACAGGCCATCACTGGACGCTGGGCACAATCCTGCCTCTGCATGTCCGTGTAAGAACCTGAGGAGAGATCCCACAAGTCACCCAATGTCCTGGGACACTTGTGGCTTCAGAACGATATTTCCCCTTATATTTCTGATAAATACTTCCCCTTTAACCTCCTCTCTGTGCCATTAAAGTCACTCTCTGACTTCCTGAGACTCTGGCTCCCTTTACATGTTGATAGCTCTTTCCCTGCTTTCTATCTCCTCTCACTAGGGAGAAACAGAAAGATCAACTACAGTGAGATGCTGTCTCACAGTTTTTAAAACTTTTATTAAAACATGTGTGCAGTCTATATAGCTTACATTCCATGTGGGTAGTTGGTGCATGGACATAACACAATTGTTTTTTTTTTTTGTACTGGGAATTAAATCCATGACCTCATGGTTGCCGGCAGGTGCTTATGCCGCTGAGTTAAATCACTGGCCCACAATTCTCTTTTTTTTTTTTTTCATTCCCTTTTCCTTCCCTCCCTCCTGCCCTACCTGCCCCCTGCTCCCATCTCTTGGTCCCATTTTTCGGTATGTATTTGCAGTATTTAATGTGTACATTCTTTGTGTAGCTGGTATGTGAACATCACACATCCAAAATTTTTTCATTTTTTATCCTTTTTTTCCCTCTCCTCCCTTGATCCATTTCCTCTTGGAGAATGATCAACTTTCCTACTTCCTTTATCTATCTTTTACTTTGCTTTGCAATTTTACTGTTTCTCATATGATAAAAAACATGTGCTATCTAAGCTTGTGTGTCTGATTTATTTCATGTAACATTCTAGTCTCAAGTTGCATTTATGTGCCAACAAATGACTCAAGTTGATCTTCCTTTATGGCAGAGTTGTACTCCACTGTGTATAAAAACCACATGCTGTTTTCTGACTAACAGATAGGAAGAAAGAGAACAGTTTAATAGTAAGCTGATAAGTGTGAGAGACTTACTGTTTAAATGGGTGTGAAAACCATTAAAACCCTGTGAATGGCAAATGGAACACTATCAAAATTATACAATTATTTAAGTCAAACATTTCACTACTAGGGATTTATACTATAGATATACACTTCTAGGGTTTAACTCTAAACTGTCCTCCAAATATCTCACATTTTTAGAGGTGTTTTGGAAGATGGTTGAATCTTGGAGCTTTCTAGTCACCAGGAGATTGGTCTACAGCTGAGGTGGAATATGGCTGACCAGAGGAGTTGTGTCACTGCGAATGTGACCTGGAATTGGCACTACCGTCGTCCCTGGCTCCTCTTTTTCCTCTTTGTGTTCCAGCATCCACAGGTTGAACAGCTCTCCTCTGCCTGGTCCTTCCCACCATGCTGTTGCTCCCTCAGAGCCGGCCAGCATTCGCCAAACTTGCTACAACAGCGAGACAGGATAAGCCTTGCGTCCTTCGAGTTGTGGTGTTGAATATTTTGCTTCAGCGTCAGCTAAGTGACTCATAAAATAATTGAGGATTAATATAAAATAATATTGGGGGACCCCTAAATGTCCAGCATTATGGTACTTCTGAATGATTTACATGGTTTTTTCTTAAAAATACTGCGTCAAGGGCTGGTAGTACACCTTGGAGTTAAAGCACTTGTCTAGCAGCCTCAGGGTCTTGGCTTCAATCCCCAGCACTGAAAGGAAGACAGAGTCATTTCTACATATAAAAATATAAAAAACTCTCTGAAAGCTTGCTAGAGAATGATGGAATCTGCAGAAGTGCATAGCAGTTTACTATTGATTTCACACGTGCGTGTATCTTCATATATCACGTACATGTATGCATGGATTATCTCTCAATATGTATACAAGAAACAGGTGATTGAGTCTGCTTCAATGAAAGAATGAAAATGGAAATAGAACTGAGCTGATTTTTTACCAATCATACATTTTTGCTTTTTGCACTTTTCCCTTGTATATGAGTACCTGTGCAAAAATAGAGAAAGAATTTCTAAATCCATTTCATTTTGTTATTTCTTCGTTTTCTTTTTTAATACGCCAAGTGTGCTTTAAAAATGGAAATGTCTTGAGGAACTCCTAGCTGCTGAGTAGTCTCAACCGTCACTAACAATAACCATTTTTTTCCTATTATACATTTTAATTTCTTATTTTCTGAGAAAAAGTGTCAAAAGACACTTCACACTCTTGGTAGAGAGCAGCTAGAAAAATAATGATCTTATTTTCTAGTGTATTTCCAATATGTAGCATAGTAAATCTTGGGACGAGTTTTCTATTGTGTCCACAAAGACTTTCCTGAGGAAAACAGACGATCTCATAGTCAAATGCACCTTAAATGTCCCATCTAATGCTGGCTAGTTACTTTCCTCCGAAGTGCTCTTGATTGGTTTCTGTTGAAAGATGCGGATGTTTAACAATTCTCTTCATTGTAATTAAAGCAAAGACAATTTTGAAAGATTTGCTCGGAATGTTATAAACACTTCCTAGGCAGTTTCTTTCCTGTGTGCAGCTTGAACAAAGTCATTCTCTATAATACCTTGTCTCCATGAAGCCCAATTTTGTTAGAATACCATCCATGTGCTTCCAGAGAATTGCAACTTTCAATTTATTTACGCTACTCTCTTCTGCACAATTACTTATTTCTATTTCTACTGCCTACTTAGCACATGGCCTGGCATAGAGGAGGCAATTAATAACTGCTTTGTGATAAAGATGTGCTTGATTAAATTGAAAGATTTTTTTCAATGTGCACAGTAATTCAGAATATTACAGGCTACCTTCTTTAAAGTGCTCCTACTTGATTCTCACGTTAAAAATGAATGTCTTTTGTAATCACTGTCTGCTCTGCACATTTGAATTAGTATTCATAAAATCTTATTGCCATATTCTAAAATTGATGTTATAACAATAATAAAGAGAAGTTGAATATATCATCCTAGGGAATATATATCACCCTAGGGAATATAGTACCTATATATGAAAAAAATCAAGTTTCCAAGTAAATACTACCATTGGATAATAATCTTTTGGAATCCAAAACTATAGATTATAAAGATAAACAAAAACCTTTATGATTACTTTTTAGGAGCCAAAATTCAATTCAGCTTCATTTAAGGGAAAACAAAAGGCTTCCTGTGTAAAATGAAAGCTAATTAAAAAATAAAAAAGCAAACAACCAAATACTTTCTCCACAACAGGAAATTTTTAAGAAAAAAAGAACTCTACATTCATAAGTAACAGAGAGCTATTATGGGATTTACAAGTCAATAAGCACTTAAGCTAATGTAGTTCCTGCCAATAAGGGTTTTAAACTGGAAATAGTGACTAAGATATGTAACATTCTAGAGTATTTTGAGCAAAAGAGAGTATTGATGTCTAGCTTTGAGTTAGACTTAATGACTTTTCATACTTCCTTCCAGTTTTATCTTTACACTCCTTCTTCAAGGAAAGAGAAAGTCTGTGAATTTGGGAGAAGAAATGAGAACACACAGGAGAAATAAGAAAAGCCCCAGAGGCTGTATCAGAGTAGTACCCTCATTGTCTAAAATCAGAAATAGGTCACAGAGGTTTAAGCAATGAATTTCCTAATACAGATATAATTTTCTTAAGCAAAAGCCAATCATTTACATAAGTCTTAGAGAATACTTCTAAATTGATTCTAAAATTTCAGTATTTACTCAGGACACACTGGCTGCAAAGGTATGACTTGTACAAGATGTTTTTGACAATGATCAGCATGTGAGTTTTATTGTTCAGTGGAATTGAATGTATTAACTGTGATAGGGCTGTTTAATATATTTAGAATAAAAGTGATACATAAATAAATAGCTTTCCTGCATGTATGTTTTTACTATAAATTTCTACATGTACAATAACATCAAAGCATTTAAAATCCAGTGATAGAATGTTAGACAGTAAAGCTAACACTATTCAAAATGGCCTAGGTTAAAATCAGTGGATGGATCTCTATGCATTTAAATACCAAGATGATTCTAGAAAGAAATGAGTTTTTAAAATTAAATAAATCACTGTGTAAGAACTCTAACCAAGTTACTACCTTTATTGTAAAAAGCTTTGAGCTCTTAATTTTTTTCTTATTGCTTGCTGATTCAAAATCATAATGCTGTTGACATGATGTCTCTATAAAGTCTTTTTTTTCACTAAGAAAGAAAAGTTGACTTGTTTGCCTTCAGATGTTGAGCTCCTCTCCCACGACCCTTTTCTCCCTGTTATTCCCTTCCCCTCCTGCTGCTCTTTGTTGTCCACCACCTTTACAGAATGCCTTAAATAGTTTGCCCCTGCTCTAGCAGTTAGTACCATGCTGCTGACTTCTCTGTCTCATGAATTCACTCTAGTTTTTTGGTTCTCAGATTTAATATTCATTAGAGTCACCTGGAATGCTTACTTAAAACCACAAGTTCAGTCAAGCATGGCACTGCAAACCTGTAATCCCAGAACTCAGGAGGTTGAAGCAGAGGATTATTGCAAGTTCAAGACCAACCCGAGCTACAGAGTGAACTGGAGACCGGCCTGAAATGCCTAGTGAGATCTTGTCTCAGAAAGACAACGAAACGAAACATCACACAAGTTCCCTCTCTTTATCAGTTTGCTACAGCTGTGGTAACAAAACATCATGAAGTGAATGGCTTAAACAGAAATTTACTACATCACAAATCTTGAAGGTACATGTCCAAAATCAACGTGCTGGAAGGCCTGATTTCTTCTAAGCACTATTTTAAAGAATCTTTTCCACATTGGCCATAGCCTGGAGTTTGTTGGCAATCTCTAGTGTTCCTTGGAGTGAAGATATCTGGTTTCATCTATCTTTAAATGGCCTTCTCTTTTCTCTGTATCCTGTGTGTGTTCAAATTTCCTTTTTATAAAGATACTAGGTATATTGCAAGAGAAACTACTTTACCCTAGTATGACTATATTGTAAGTAATTACATTTACAAGGACTCCGAGATCAATTCTGTAATTCTAGGCTTAAAACTTTAACATACTATTATAGACAGCTAAGTTAGGTAGAAATACTATAGGCACCCAGACAGGGCTGGGTCCTCGAGGGAATCAGTGCAGAGGATGAGAAAACATTAACTGGAGGTCTGTAACTGGAGGTCACACTGAAGACCAGGCCTCAAGATAAAAACATGGATGACCATCCCTATATGCTACTCCAAGGGATAAGCAATATGCTACAATTAGTATCACCTCATCCAAAAATGTCTAGATGGACATCTGTCATCCAAGTGGGTCTCCACAATCACCTGACTCATCTCTTCCAAAAGAAGTTCGTGCTCTTCCCATGAACACTTGCTACATGACTTGCTTCCCCATTGGATCAACATTAGCTAACTGCCTCTGCTTGCATTCTTACTGGTTGACTGCAGTTTTGTCCCACATTGTACTCATCTGATGATTTTGTACCCACCTGTGATTTTGCCCTATAAAACTTCCTTTGAGAAATGGATTCGTTGGTGACCCATTTTTGGGTCCTTTCTCAAAAGACAGCTATCTCTCTCAATAAAACTTTCCTATTGTTAACCTTTGCTGTTCCTTAGAATTTATTCTCAATTTTGGGGAACATGAACTTGAGGTATCTGTCATATAGCTGGTTGGAAGTTATATTTATTTTTCCTATATCATTTGAATATTCTATATCAACATAAACCTCAAAAGGGTCATGATTCAACACCTACCCTCTTTGAAAGTCATACTCTTGAGGTAGAAACCAGCACACTAATGTTTTATCAAATACGTATGGAAATTTTGGAGCAGCTAACTACTCTTCAAAAACCACTGAAAATATCTGGGAGCAAATGATTTTTTTTTGGAGCAGTAATTTTCATGGAAGTGGCTGAGATGTTTCTCTTTCTGTCTCTTTCCCTTAGAAAGGCTTTATGTTAACTTTTAATTTATAGTCATATATATCTTTTAGAAAAACAAAAGTAAACAAAAATTAAAGTCTTCAACAAACTTGGCTCAAATTCTGCTTCTGAGACTTTATCATTCATTAATAAATATTCTTGAACAAAATAATTAACCTGTGTGAACCTCAATTTTCACAAATATAAAATATGGAAAATCTACCTCACTTGGTTGGGAGGAACATAGAAAACATGGGTAGCATAAAGAATGCTCAATAAATGCTGTCACTCTTTCTGCCAGGGTCGGGTTTTCATGCAAATTGACATCGTTGGAAAGTCTGCAGTAATAGGCACTCCTCAGACAAATATGCTTTATCCAAATATGCTTTATCCAAAAATCCAGTGAACAAGAGGTGAAG
Organism: Dolichotis patagonum; assembly: GCA_004027295.1. Taxonomy (NCBI): domain Eukaryota; kingdom Metazoa; phylum Chordata; class Mammalia; order Rodentia; family Caviidae; genus Dolichotis; species Dolichotis patagonum. The sequence continues at coordinate 4,966 of PVJX010045019.1, read as the reverse complement.
GGATACATTAGAAATAAATCTTAGCTGTTTTGCACAAAATAATACATGCTTATTGTATACAGAATGTAAACAATGGACAGGAGGGGCTTTATTTTATTCAGTGATATACCCTTACAACATATTTCAGAACTTAGAAACAAGAATGTGTTAAATAAATAAACATTAAATAAATACAGATAATTAGAGAAACAAAAAGTAAATTATCCCATTCTCTAAAATTAAGATGAAATAGTTAGCTTTCTGGCTAAAATGACTATCGTTATATTTTACATACTCATACACAGAAAACTAAATTATGTGACATTAAATTTTGAATGCAAGATTTATAGCATTGTATATCAAGTGAATTAATATATCCAAGCACATTAACTATTTGTGAATGGGAAATTTTTAGTTTATATCTAATGTTTACTTTCCTAATGCAATGCTTTGTCATTCTTGCTGAATATTATTTTTTGCCATAAACTCCATGGAGAAGATTTTCAGAATCAAGAGAAATCCCTCATTTGGTTTGGTTAGAGTACAGCTGGACTCCAACCACTGAGGTACAATGCCGTAAGAGCAGTGCCTCTTCTGGAAGCCATGCCAGAGAGCGGTACCCTTCTGGGTTTAGGCCAGGGGGTGTAGGTTGGGAAGTAAGCAGGTGAGGAGCGAGGAGCCTAGAACCATACTTGGAAGGACTCAGAAAATGAGAGTCACGGTTAAATTATGATAAGCATTTCCCTTGGTCCCTTCACATTTCAAAAAAACTCTCCCTATTTCCTATTATCAATCTTTTATTTTGCTCCTTATATAATGTTTTTGATTTCTCACAGAAGAAATCCCATACAAGCTTGTGTGTCTGATTTTTTTCGCTTCATATTATGGCCTTACACTGCTTCCATTTTCCTGCAAATGTCTGTCTTTATGGACAGTGGTACTCCACTGTGTATAAATATTATACTTTAGCCAGTCACCTGCTCAGGGACATACAGGCTGCTTTCAAGATTTAACTATTGTGCAACTGCACTACTATACACATGGCACGTGGCAAAGGAATAAAAAAGGGTAAGAAGTCTTATGTACATGTATCAACTCCCCACGTGGAATATAATCACTGTGTACCACGAGCATATACTAATAAAAAAATTGCAAATAAAAATTTTTGGTATGAAAAATTAAGCATTGATGTTAACACTTCAGCAAAACTTTCCATAAAGTTTTCACAGGAAATATATTCTATGAAAATTAGACAGTAATAAAATAATAAATATAATCAAGGAAGATATCCAATCTTGTAGAGTATTATCCCCAAAAGAATAAATAAAAATAGATCTATCTATATCCCAAAATGTCATGATTAGAACACAACATTTGTTATCAGCTTCCTAAAAACTAATAGTACTAAGCCTCTAGGCTCTATGGTATTTGGTGAAATACCATCTTATGGAGAGTTAATAGGTTTCAAAATGCATTATATGGTCCTTTCTATTTAAACTATATGGTCCTTTAGGACCTATATGGTCCTATTATATGGTTGACAAACAATGGACTCAAAAACATACGAAAATATTTCTTATAGTTCATCAGAGCATTTACTAATGTATTACACATTTTGAGCATTCAAAAGGGTCACAGTGTGTACATGGCCTCTTCAAATGTTCTTCAACACTTAATACTTGTATTCACTAAATGTTACATGGGATCAAATTTAATACTGGGACCCAGAATGCTGAAAGCTCGGTAGACAATGTCGCTGCTGCCACTTTTCCCTTAGCTGCAGTTTTCCTGAGTATCACTTAGGTCTGTATCCACTTCTATATCTATGGCTACTTCTCTTTATAATCAGTCACTGTGATTCCACACCCATGGGGTTAACTGTGTATGAAAAGGTTAGAAAACGCAATGTATCTGTCTGCACATGTGCAGACATTTGTCTTTTTACTATTCCCTAAACAAGAGATGGCGACTCTGTGGTATGTGTGCTCTGGCAGGCTGTTTGTGTTACTGAAAGCTCTAAAAGGCTCAATGTCTTTGCCCTAAACAATACAATACAGCAACCATTTACTCTATATTGTATTAGGTATAACAAGCAATCTAGAGATGATTTAAAGGTATAGAGCAGGATGTGTGTACAATATGTGAAATTTATTATGTCGTCTTACATAAGGAACTTGAGCATCTGTGGATTTGGGAATCCATTGGCAGTCCCTTAATCTCCTGCAGTTACCAAGCAATGACGTTATGTATATACACACATTTATTTACACACACACACATACACACACACACACACAAAATCACTGTTATCATTTTATTACCCATAGTCACTGTGAATGAATTTGAATGTTTTGTAGAATTATCTGTGAAAAAGATTAATGATAAGCTATCTAATTAAATGATGCTTATTATATTTGCATTTATGATGTGACAAAAGGAACAACCCAGAAAACATATAAAACTCTGGTGCGCATTTTCCAACTATATCAGTATGTTTTCCCTTCAATTATATATCGTCTTTTCCACAGTGGTATGATGGCTACTTCTTCTGGTCATTCATTAACGTATGTTGTCTCTCAATTGTTTATTATATTTCTCCTTCCCAAAGAATGAGTTAAAACAGCTCCTAGATAAATACTGGATGCGGATGGTATATGGGAGTAGCACTGATTATCCTCTAGCTCTAGAATTTACAGTTTAAATTTTCCTGGTCTTAGATTTATACAGAGTCCACCAAAAAATGTGTACACACTTCAGCAGTTTGCTGCAGTAATAAATGTCTGGAAGCTAAAGACCACCACTGTGACCACCCTTGCAGAGGCCAATGGTAACTTGTATTAATCTCATGATGTCTTGATATTTTAGAATTAAAATATTATACAAGTGTTTATTTTCTTGACATATACAATTTTTGACTGACTCTCTCTATATAGTTAATTAATTCAGAAAAGTAAAAAAAACTAGAATTCGAACATCTGTTCTAATTCAGTAGTAATTTTTTTTTTACAAAATTATATAGAGGATCAGTCTAGTGGGCCTATTCTTTGTGTGACTGGTTCCTAGTTTTGATGCTGCCATATGTATTCAAAAGATTTTGAATTAGACAAAAATGGTCTATGTTTTACATTCTAATTAAATTTACTTTTAAATGATAGATACAAAGTAAAATTGTACATATTATGGGATGATGTTTTGATACATAATTCAATTGTGCAATGTTTAAATCAAGTTAAATATACCTGTTTCCTCAGATGCTTGTCACCTATTTATGGCGAAAACATTCAACAATCTTTCCTCGTAGCTTTTTAAAGATATACAGCTATCATCACTACATCACACAACTATAACTTAGTGCCCACTGAATGGTTCTGATCTATGATTGTTTCTATCAACTGAAAAATATGTGAGGGCAGGGATTTAGCTCAGCAATATAAGCGTCTGCCTGGCAAGCACGAGGTTGAGAGTTTGATCCCCGGTAGCATAAAAAAAAATGTGAGCTATTCCAAATCCTATATCTATGATAGGTTTTATTCTAGGCATTGAAAAATATGGAAATTACTAATTCCATATCCTTTCAGGGCTTATACTGTACAGGTAACTGAACTTATAACAAGCACTCAGATGTATTCGTATTCATAGATATTTGGTTCCAATGCATGTGACATTTTAGTATAATGTCTCTGTAATACCAAGACTTCTAAACTTACACTTTTTTCATACATAGGTAAAACTACTATCTCTTTGCATAAACCGTAAAATGTTTGTTTTGTGAAATGAAAAATATCAGTGTTTATAATCTACAGCATTAATATTAAAATCAGAAAGATGTAATGCAATGTTTTCTGAAGATTTACTGCAAAGAACCTTCTATTTACTAGTTTAAATACTACATATCTTATAGATTATTACTGGCTGATTCAGTGGCCTACTCATTCATTTCTACCAACACAGTTCTAATGAAAACCCAAATATTTCTGCATTTTTAAATCAAGTTTGTTGTGCAAGATCCAAATATTCAAGTTCGTTTTAGGCCAAGGTTGTCAAAACTTTACACATCTTATGTGTACCATCTGTTGTATAAATAAGCAATTTTCCTTCCATTTCCATATTTTCACTGATAAAAATATGAGACAATTTAAGAATTATACCATAGCAAACTGAATGCTTAGTCACAAGATCTGGCTTAGGTCACAGTCATCATGCATTTACTATTATTGATAGTACTTCTATGATAATTATTTCTATAAATACAGTTATTTAGGATATGATCATGTGTATGTACTTGTTATTCATAGTAAACATATATTTAGGTCAGCTTTGGAATTCATGCCAAATGTACATTTTCCAATTTCCTACTATAAACATAGTCAGTTTGAGTAATCAGACCCTGTAAAGAAGATTAAGACTATTTAATATCATTTAAGAGTCTTAAAGTACCAATTTCACAGTTTTCATTCACTTTACATAAATTATAACAGATTTGCAAGGATTTTAGACAGGTTAATTAATACCTTTAGAATATTTCCATGAATTTCATTTCTTTTTTAATATGTTTGATTTCTTACAATAAGAAAATATTAGTCATGAAAATAATGTACAACTGATTAATAAATTCCTTACAAGGAGAAAAAACTCACTTCCAATATCTAACACCAAAAAAAATTATCTTGCATCCTAAATAACATTTTTCATTTTCTATCTCTATAATTTTTTATTTAAAGCTAAAAGAGGTTCTTATACTCTCACATGGAAATTTACATATACGGTATGCTTCAGTTCTAGGGTAGGACCTGCAGAGACCCAAGAGAGAGAAGTCCAGAAACCAATTTTAGAAACTGCTGAGTCTGAAGACAGAAGCTATTGTGCCCTGCCTAACAATAATTAGCTATGCTTAACTCCAAAAATAGATTTTTTGTCATCTGCTAATATTTTAAGAAATGAAGGAGAAACTTAGCAGTGTAGTGTGTGTGTGTGTGTGTGTACATGC